>CAJUYI010002549.1:0-30525 GCA_910591695.1 Galerucella pusilla | reverse complement strand
ATTTTTTGATATATTCAACCACATTTAGGGGAGGTAAATTTAAGCCGCCCGATTCTTTTGAATTAGAATACGACTTTTCTTCAAAAAAATAGTTTCTTGCTTTTGGAAAGATTTTTTTCCATTGTATTCTCTACATGTGTCACATGAGTGATGTGGCAAACATTCTTTCAACAAATAGTTCTGTTAAGTGTAGGGAACAAGTGAATTGTTCAATGGTCCCTGGAAGGACTCGCTTTTTTATTGTTCACATTTTAAAATTATTAAGTTTAATATATACACTGAAAAAAAAGGTTCTTACAATAATAATTATACTCGCAATTTCAACTACATACGCAATAATTTTATTATACCCTTTGGTGAAGACAGCCCGTATAATACGAATAATCTCACAGCAGCAGTATTTATTCCAGCCGGTATAATTCGAGGAAGGAGTCTGACTCCGACAGACTCCGAAAGATAGTTGCGACGATGCCACAGAATGACTTCATGGAAATATCGTAAAAGAAGGCGGAGCTGAGAGTGATTCTTCTTGTTCTTTGGTGATAAAAATCCTCAATTGTGTAATTCGGAGGGTGTGGTAATTATGGTTTTTGTACAACGCTGCCAGAGCTTGAAGAAACCCCTAACAAATTTGGAAAAGTGCTCATCTTTTAATATTCATAAATTGAAAAAATAATGTTAATAGAAAAAATCCAAGGAAAAAAGCACATTAAAAAATTAACGTTTAATCATATTGTTGATATTGTTAATAATAATAAGTCCCTTTTCTAATTATTATCACTACATACTTAGCACTTTAGCTTTTCCATAATTTAACGTGGCAATATCGAAACTGCATTCCTTTCACGGCTTCAGATAAACTTGCCAAAGTATACATTATCTGATGCGCATTTTGATAGCCAAGTTTCAACAGAATTGAAATTTAAAAAAAACTGGGCGCCGCCACAAAAACTTTTAAGCGCATTCGCCAAATTTTTGAAGAGCATCCACCATAATTTTAAATATTTCAACTTTAAAATGCTCATTACTAAGAAAATGTCGATAAACTGTTGTGATGAGCTCGACAAATGTTATGTTATTGAACAAAGCTGTCATTTGACAGATTGTATACGAGGGTAGATTGAAAAGTTGGTGATTTTTCTTTAAAATTGATTTTGATTACTTTGAGCGTCTGTCAAACACAAACTAAATGACACAACTTGTTTAAAATTTGAAAGAAGTCTATTGATATAATCATGGGAAAAGAAAATTGAAAAAAATTAAATAATATTTAAAAAAAGTGTAAATACAAGCAATTGAAATGTTTTGTTGTGACATATCATTAAACTAAGAAATATTTGCAGCGAATTATTGATTTTCCTCTAGGTATTTTTCCCACTGATGACAATGACACAAAAATTTTCCGTTGAACCTATCGAAACGTACACATATATTTTGATTTATAATTATTGAGTTGGTATAGCTAATGAAAAACGTAATTATTAGTAAATAATGTTTCTCAACATCACACACACGTAATGCGGTTACACACACTAAAATAACACGTAATGTTTTACATAAATTATACAGGAATATTTTTAATTTTCACTCTATAGGAGTGTTTCACTTCAACTTTTTAATCGGTTAGAGGCAATTAGTTTTTTTCAAGTTGGTATCATGGGCGACTCGAAATAAAGGAGTTTACGACCAACAAAAAGTGGTATTTATGACAAAATTGACATTCAAAATGGAAGATTTTTGCAGTTTTTTTGTCATTGCCAACATATATATTGCTTTAATCAAAACAATGCATGAATACACCCCCTATTGTACCCCCTTTCTTTAACTTAGTTCTGGGGAAAGTCTCATAGACTAGTAGCTCCTTCAGTCCTGTTTCCCTGAGGAATTTTAGGACAATTGCAGGCATTAACTGTCCCTCTTCTATCCAATACTCTCCCAGATGCACTAGAATTCTCAATTGTAGTGCAATACTGACATGTGACAATACTATTGACAGAAATGAAATGGTGACTTGATGCAACAATTTTGCCACCATAGCCGTCCAAGTAATCTTTTTTGGAACGAAGTTCCTTATCGCGCGTTGTGAAAGGAGGCTAGACGGATAAAATTCTTACGAAATGTTTTGTCACGACACTTTTTGATATAGGAAGCTATTGTAAGCTGTGTGCATCGCATGTTTCTCTGTCTGTATCTTTCTCTCTTATAGAAAGCAAACAAATTGAAAACATTTTCACCATAGTCCGGGCGCGAACCATCAACCTACGCGTCTATATCAAGGCATTCAACACATGCTGCCATGAGCTCTCATGTGTATTAGATGCGAAGAAAGGTATTACATGTTGCAATGTGCGATTATATACAGATAATAATAATAAATGCTTTTGTATTTTTAGCAAGTACGCACTATAACCTCTCTTTATTATTGTGCTAACCAAGTCATACGCATTATAATCTCCACATTTTGTGTGTTTAGCAAGTGTACGCGTCATAATTTTAATAAATTCAAAAACAAATCATATTTTAATATTACAATTTCAGAACGTATGTATAGAGCACAGAACAAACCCAAGGTATAGAGCAAGCCGTGTTCTAACCTATACGCTGTTGTGTTTACGAAGTCGAGAGAGTATATATATATATATATATATATATATATATATATAAACTTAAAAATGGGTGTGGAGAAGGTATCGGTATTTTCTCTTTGTTTATATATATATATATATACACTCTGTTGTTGTGTTTACAAAGTCCCGCGCATCTATGACGTGTATGAAAGAATAGACAGACAGAGTGTGTGTATGTATATGTACAATTCCTTCACTAATTAATCGAAAGGAACTTCGTTCCATCCGGGTGTCCCTTGACACCTCTCAAGTTTTTTTCAATTTCACCTATTATTAAATGAAACCAAATAAAATGAAAGTGTCGCTTCTTGCTGTTCTATGTACGTCCAAATTAATTTAATAGTATTCTCCCTAATTTATTTTAAAAACTTTTTCTACTTACATTTCTTATATAAACATATACATCTCTTAGGTCGTCTTCCAGCAAACTGTAAGGATCTATTTGGTAATCGGGAAGAGATCCCGGTTGTTGTGTTCTCATCGTGGCAAAAGTTCGAGTTGTTCCCGGAATTTCTGGTCGGATACAGGGATGCCAGCATCCCGGCGCAAGAGATGTTTGAGAAGCCACTGCCGCCGCTACGGCGTTTTTTAACGCTTGTGTTGTCTGGAAAAAAAAGAAATTAAAAGTAACTAAATTGGTTTACTGTGTCTTAAAAATGATTTACAACATTATTTAATTCCGTCAGTTGCGCCGTGTTGTTATGTTTACAGGCGTAGAGCTGTGTTTTGTTTCAACTAGGTTTGTTTCTTCTTACGTACGCGAAATAATCTTGGTGCTCGATCAATAATAATAGTCTTCACCACCTTGCTGTATAATATACTATTCTTCGTATTCGTGTAAGAATTATAACAATCAAATAGAAACAACAATTCGAATTTCTTTTCACTTTCAATGAGTTCAACTTGACATTGATCAATAAAATTGTATGCATTAAAATTTATGCATTTAAAAATGTTCGTATTTATAAATGAGTTCAGTGAATCACTTACAGTGGCTTACCATACAATTTTAATAAGGTAAACAGTTGCGAAAATTATATTTTTCGCCTAACAAATAATATGAATAGGGAGGAAAGTATTACTCAGCAGTACAAGGGTGGAAAATTTATCACCATATCGAAGTTTTCTGTTATATATTCCTATGTTTTTGGTTCATTCGGTAGGCGAAAAACAATGAGTTCTAGCAGCCCTTACTATCAGCTGGTCTCGCATTGCTACGCTCGCTCGTCTTGAGCTGCCAAAACACTACACTTGAGACACAGTATACATACATACATATTGGCTTAACACCCCCGAGGGGGTAGCGCCGCTTTAAAAAGCTCTCTAAATCCTTTTTTGGGGTGGATCAATCCCCTTTTCTTCCTTCATTTTCTTATATTTTTCCGGCAATCTGACGCCATTTCTTTCTATCTTTTGTTTTTTCCTTCCACTGCCTTATTCCTATCTATTGAGGTCACTTATAACTTCCTGTAACCACGTAGCTTTAGGTCTTCCTCTCCTCCGCTTATCACAAGGTTTCCATTCCATCATTGCAAATATTGTTGAATTTGTACCTGCCCTCCATATGTGTCCCAACCATTTTATCCTCTGTTCCTTAATTTTTTGCACTATATCTTTTCCTATTTCATGTGCCAATTCTATGTTTGTTCGTTTTTTATATTCATCTCCAACTTTTTTCATTCCTAATATCATTCTCAATATCTTACGCTCTTGTATTCTCAAATCTTCCTGATGTTTTTTCGTTATTGTTAACGTTCCTGATCTATACATGAATACAGGTCTTATAATTGTTTTATATACCCTCATTTTCGTCTTCTTACTTATTAGTTTGCTTCTTAACAGCTTTTTATTGGAATGGAATGCTCTATTTGTGGCTGCTATTCTTTCTTTTATTTCGGTTCCTTTGTCTCCGTCATTAGAGACACAGTATACTATTTCCTTAATTTTTTTTTCAAAGAACAGACCAGTTTTTATACTGTAGGTACATTAAATATGTCTCCCTTGAATATTAGCCACTTGTCGTGCATATTCTTCGGAAGTGACAGATCATTTCAGGCACTAAGTAGAAGTAAGGGAGCACAGTAGGTCTCAGTGAATGTTACATACATATACGAGGATATATTGATGTATTGATATTTTTCAATATACATATATATAGAAGTGACAAATCAACTTTTTCATATCTCAAATTGAGGCACTAATATATATATTACGTTGCCACACTAATTCAGCGGTAAAAATAAGTAATAATACTTATCAATCAAGACAAGTGTGTGTACTTAAATATTGTATGCAACAAATCTTCGACTTCGGTACTTTTTAACCCACATTTGCAGCCGCTACGGAATGTGAAAGTGCATTCACCAATAACAGCTCTCTAAGGAAGAACTGAACCTGATCGCGTATACATGAGCGTAGTTTAAATCGGGAGGTTATATAAAATTAATATACAGAAGCTAAAAAATATATATATAAATGGAATATCAATTAGGAAGGTCTAAGAGGACTAAAGAACAATTTATAATACTTTCAGTTGGCAATTAAATTAAAATCTATGAAATTTTATAAGACCAAGGTTACGTTTCGAAATGTATAATTGCCTAGCTTGCCGGTGCATTTGAAATATCGACTCGTAATACTGCAAAATGTTAGGAAATCGAATATAATTTAATACAGGTGCGGTATTTGACAGCTGCGTGATTCGCTTAAGTGGATTTTATATACTTGTTGTACCTACTTACTTGATTGCTAAAAAAAAAGTTGAACTTTAAACGTGACCCTCTAAATTTGTTTTATTCATAGACTAATTGGTTTGTGTTGGTTTTACGGGGTGATTCATTGAGAAATGTAAAATTACGGAAAAATATAGTCAATACATAATATTCCTCTGATGGTCTCACAAATAACATTTGCATCTTGAATTATAGAAATAGTACCAGAACTTCAAACGAAAAACTTTGAAGATGATAAAGAGACTAGCATTAATTATAGAGCCCTAAAGTTAGGAATTACAAATGGTATTTTATTTATAATTATTAAATGCCTTAATAGAAATTATGTAGTAAAATTTTAACCGTAATGCGGGCAATTTTTTGTTAATCACAACTTTTTCCAGTTAGAGATTCAGTTTTAAACATTTTCAAAGAAAGAAGGCAATTTTTATACTTTTGCATCCTTTTAAAGTCCCATAGAAACTATAAGCCGCCGCCCGAAGGAAAGCCAACGAAGAAGCGATGATGGACGAGGCCATCCGCGAAAACAAGAAGACAACGACGACGCACCGACCACCACCCGTCATTCTGCGGAGCATCTACCACAGGAGCTCCGTAAGAAAAGAAATCGAAAGACGAAACATAGAGACGAGGTTCATAACAATCCGGGAAAGACTCGGAGTGATAACATCCTGCGACGGACCAGAGGACTACAGGAACCTCAGAAGGTACCTGAGAGAAGAAAGAAAAGAAGTGGAGTGGTATACGTATATGCCACAAGAAGAAAGGATGGCAAGGATCGTCATCCGAGGACTAACGCACTGCGAGGACACCAAGGAAATCAAAGAAGAAATCGAGAGACAAGGGGTAAGTATAAAACGACTAATCCAACTTCATTCCAGATTCGGAGAGAGAAGACCGCTACCCATCTACCTGGTGGCAGTGCTACAACTGCCAATGCTTCCACCACGGACAGACGACGTGTAACGTAAACACGAAATGCGTGAAATGCGGAGGACCACACCGATCCAATGACTGCCCACGACCGAAGACCAAGCCGGCCACCTGCGCAAACTGCCAGGGAGAACACCCGGCAAACTACAAAGGATGCCCAAAAGCCCCAAACAACCAGAAGACAAGGACAACAGTAACAGCAGTAAAGAAGACAGGAGTCAGCTACGCCCAAGCCGCAGCTAACAAGAAAACAACGACGACAACAACGAAACAACAGATCCTCGAACAGGTGACAAAGCTATTAGCTCAGCTAATGGCTTAAAGTCGCTTGTAAGAGATAGGAAGAAAAGAAAACACACTCTATGAGGGTGTTTACAGCCGAAATTGCCGGCTGAGGACGCACTTTGTAGAGACAACGGAAGACCGCCGGGGAAAAAACCACCGAGGTTACACGACCAAAGAGAAGACGGCTCGCCCCCAGCTGCTAGCCCTTTTAGCTAGGGACGAGCTGTACGCCGAAACGCGAACTATGATGATGAGACCCATCGGACAAGATGGGGGGAAGTGGTGGAAGTCCTCCCCGGAGATGTACCTCGCTTAGAGATGTTAAAGAGATGTTAAAGACAATCTCCTGGGTATACAAAATTATGTTGCACAAGTTTTTGTTGAACTACTATCCCTGATTTCTCTAAATATTTGAATTTGTCCATTATTGACCTAGGTTATAATAGAAAATTATAAATTCAACTTCTCAGTTGGCTAGAAGATGCAATATTTGTCAACTTCTCAGGTGGTAGTGAAAAAAATCTATGATAATGTTTAACAAAAATTCTTTCAACTTTAAGTTTGATTTGAGATATGATAATTACTTCATTTAACTATGCATGAGAAGATGGATGAAATGTGACAAAAAAACTGATAAAACCTGGAATTATGACATTTTCTAATCAAATTTACAATCTAAAGATTTTATTAAATAAAATGAAGATGTTGCGAACAAAAAATTTGCAGAGTTACACAATGTTATTAGAACCAAGGTCCATCAATAGTTAAATACGTTCTCTCTATGATGGATAATACCGAGAAGGTTTCATTAAATTAATTTTAGTCTAAAAAATGATGCCAATGACGTTGAAAGTGCAATGCACGAGTGGACACAATATTGGCATTTTGGGAGAGTAGGTAATAGTAAAAACATTTACCAAACTTTTTTGAATCATCAATGAAAACGTAGTGAAAATATTCGAAAATTTATTTTCTGAAACCAAAAACCTCGACTAATTAAAGAGTTAGATCATTGTATCTGTAGAGTAGGGAGGGTGAGTGTAGACTCACATCACTTAGGCCACATGTGACCCATTGTACATCCTCCCGAGGAGTTGTCTTCCTAGTTCATCGTCCATCCTGTCCTTCCCAGGAAGCTGGACAGGTCACTAGGAGACATCTCCTTTATATCGGCAAGACTCACCGAACACACACTCTCTTATTGACGATAACTCCGGATACTCGCATAAGACATGCCTGACATTTTCATCTTCCTGTTCACACATCCTGCATAGAGATGTGTCCACTAGCTCCATAGTATGGAGGTGTTTCCTTAGTTGACAGTGGCCAGTCAGAAATCCTACTGTTAAACGTAGATTTTTCCTGGTCATCGCCAAATATTTCTTCTGCGCCAGCTTCCCAGGGTCGCCTAGGGTGATCCTGGCAAGACTGCATCCTTTGATTCCATCCCATCTCTTAAGGGATTGAGCATGGGTGTAACGTTTGGCTAGTTCCGCAATTGTCACGTAGCTAAATCTTGGTGGCACTCTAGTACTAGCCCCGATATAACACGTTGTTTGTTCAAGGCTAATAGGGCTTGTCTACTATCAGTTCAGATGGATACGTTTTTGCCAAAAATTCCTTTTCTGGTTAGTTCTTTTACGGCATTTGAGATACTAGCCAGCTCTGTTTGAACCACGCTGGTATTGTTTCCCATTATCCACTTAGTGCTCTGGAGTCTTCTTTCATTTTTGAGCCATCTGTATACAGGGTGTTTCAAAAAAAGGTAACACCGTCTCTAGGATAGGTAAAAAACTGAAAAATAATTGGGGTTTGCTTAGTAAAATTTTTTTCTAACGCCATCCGTTTTCAAGATAAAGTTCGTTGAAGAAAATAAAAAATTACACATTTCTTACGATTTTGCCGAAACTACTGGCACCATTGTAATGAAATTTTATACGAATATGTTTTGGAAGCTGATATATCCCATGAATTTGTTTTTATAACTAACTCTCATAGAGGGCGCTAGTTACACGATTCATACAACGTATTATTCAACATAACTTTTTTTAGGGTAGAATTATTAGTCAAAACTCCAAGTGAACATAAACATCGTTTAATTTTACACCAAAAAGGTACTCTTGGTAAAACTCGATATTATGTACCGTTTTCGGAATATTTTGATTTGAAAATTATGAAGTAATAACCGCTCCTCGTATAAGTTAATGATAAATTTATTAATTAAAAAAACTTACAATAAGAAAATTAAAATAAAGACAAAGAAGATAACATAAAATTCAATTAGAGTAAATGTTCAAAATGTCCTCCGTTTTCACGAATACACAAGTCTATCCTTTTTTCTAAAGAATCCATTAATCTTCTTAACGGTTGGGGATCATCTATGATGTCATTAAAGTGACGTTTAATTCTGTCTATTAATTCTTGACGAGAATTTACCTCTGTAGCATAGACTTTTTCCTTAATATACGACCAGACTGTGTATTCCAAAGGATTAAAATCGCATGACCGAGGAGGCCAATGAATCGGAGCTTCTGCACCTCTACCAATCCATCGATTCCGAAAATTGTTACTCAACCAATTACGACACCTTCTATCAAAGTGCGGTGGAGCTCCATCATGCATAAAAAATAATGATGTTCGCTCATTTATCGATAAATCTTCTAATACTTATCTCAAATAAGTGATTATTTAAAAAATCAAGGTACATACCACCACTTAAATTTCCAGGTAGAATATGATAACCTATTAATCTGTTACCTAAAGTTGCTGCCCAAACATTAACTTTAAATGAGTGTTGGTAATGTGATACCCTTTTGGCTTGTGGATTCTCATCACACCAGTAGTGTGCGTTATGGGAGTTAAACATACCTTGTCGCGTAAAGGTGGCCTCGTCCGTAAAAAGAATACATTTTAAAAAATTTGGATTGAGGGCTGTCCTTTCTCGCAATGTTTCACAAAAATCGACTCTAACCGGTAGATCGTCCGGCAAGAGTTCTTGAACTTGTCTGTAATGGTAAGGATGTAGCTGCTGCTCTTTAAGTATCCGCCAAGTAGTTGAAGAAGATGTATTTGTTTGTCTTGCCATATTCCTTACACTTAATGTTGGATTTTGATCAACTAAATTTAAAATAAGATTTTCTTTATTAATTGTTCTTGTTGTTCTTGGTCTACCTGAATTTATTTTCTTTGGTCTTACATTCCCAGTTTCTCGACAACGTCGTTTAACTGCTCTAAATGTTTTTTTACTTGGTAAGTTTCTTCTAGGAAACTTTTCTGCATAACGCGTAAAAGCTGCACTAGAGTTTCCTAAACACTCGCCTAAAGTTAATAACATGTCGGTGTATTCAACATTTGAGTACATTTTGTTTAACAATATCTAATTTTACAAATAACAAGGTTTCAAAACTCTATTTATTGTTGACTTATTGTCATAACAATCAATAAATGTCAATTTTACATGGCAAACTTAGAGAAAAGCGAACTTTATTTATACCAGTAGTTTATACCAGGAGCGATTATTACTTCATAATTTTCAAATCAAAATATTCCGAAAACGGTAGATAATATCGAGTTTTACCAAGAGTACCTTTTTGGTGTAAAATTAAACGATGTTTATGTTCACTTGGAGTTTTGACTAATAATTCTACCCTTAAAAAAGTTATGTTGAATAATACGTTGTATGAGTCGTGTAACTAGCGCCCTCTATGAGAGTTAGATATAAAAACAAATTCATGGGATATATCAGCTTCCAAAACATATTCGTATAAAATTTCATTGCAATGGTGCCAGTAGTTTCGGCAAAATCGTAAGAAATGTGTAATTTTTCATTTTCTTCAACGCCCTTTATCTTGAAAACGGATGGCGTTAGAAAAAAATTTCACTAAGCCAACCCCAATTATTTTTCTGTTTTTTACCTATCCTAGAGACGGTGTTACCTTTTTTTGAAACACCCTGTATAGATCATTGTAATTACCACCAGTGGATTCAGGGGAAAATTTTACACGTAAGGATGAATTTTCAGACTATATATTTAACAATTAAAGGAGTTAGCAAAGAGAAATTTATATCGCGCAATATTTTCAAAACCCTTCGTTCAAGATTTTTAAAGAAATTGTTTGTAACATTAAAAATGCTAAAAAGTCGTAATAAGGGTTGTGTTGGACGAGAAATAAAGTGGTAGACCTTATTTTACACTCAAATAAGTAATAAAAATAAGGAAATAAATAAGATTTACGTTAACCACTCTGTATAATAAAATTCTTTTGTTCGTCCAGCATTTACGATGGCAGTACCTTGTTCTCGAATCATTAATAACAGAAGTGTACATCTACCTTGAAGATGTGCAAATTGAGTAATTCCATAGTGATTATTCAATACCTATCTATATAATTAATCGATTCTTCTATAATTTTTTTATTGTATACTTCAGTTCTAGGTACACTCGTAAACTTAAATGAAATCTAACGATTATAACAAACAAAATTGAGCAATCTGATTAAATTTAGTGTTAAATTTCGTTACGCAAGATGTCCAACTTGACACCAAAATATTATTTCATAAAATAAGATAATGACAAAATTAGTTGTTCCAAGGTAAAATCATTTTTTTTTTAAATTATGCTTATAATTTGTATTAGAGAACGGAGTGGAGATGCTTGTTTTGTTATACAGGGCGGTTGAAGGAATCAGTGTTAAGCGGTTTACCTTTTTACAAAAAAAAAAAACACAAAGACCATAGCTTGGAGGTTTTTTATTTTATAAATCTTCAAAGTAAATTCATGCAATGAGATTTCACTTTAAGATTCTTTTAACCGTCTACGGAAAGTTCAAAGAACTGGACCGGAACTCATTTAAAACCACAATTAAAACGATTGATTACATGTATGACCACGTAAAGAAACGTCTGCATAATTGTTATAAGTGAGAGTTTATTGTTAATACGTTGTAATGTTAATTATTTTGTCCTTATACAAACAATATTTTGACTACCTAAATGATTCTCGCGGGATTTGAATTTCGCGCCTCTTACCAGCTGACTGTTGAATCAGTTGTCAGCCTCCTTAATTGGCAAACTTTTGAACTTTGAACTTATTGATTACTTCATGTTAAAAATGCATCCAAATTTAATAGTTATTTATAAAACAAGTGCAAACGGCTGTATTGGACAATTTCGCGTCATACATTATTTATTTTCCACTACTATAGTAGGAAAAAACCAGGAGGAGTAATTTGAAAACCCTTACTTACACCACTAAAAGTTACCAGATTAGTTACTAAAGCGTGTGTTCCGAAAACGTAGTCAACAGTCGTGTTCCAAATATATTAAATATGCCTTGATAGCAAAGACATTAGTCATAAGTCGATTTCTCCTCTGATCTGCAGTATATTTTTCAGATGTACCTACGCATGTAAGACTTTTTCCTGTTTCGTTTCTTACTCAAACATAAGAACATTCAGATTCACATCGACAACAAACAAATTATGGTCATTGTTGATGGTGGAGAATTACAGATAGTCAACTTACTTTCATTATATTTATTATAATTAAATTGAGAAGAATATGACAATTGATAATATGTTCTGGCAATAACAATACTACAAAATTAATAGCATTGTAGAGCAATATGCAGGTATTAATTTAAACACTACCAACAGTTATCTTTATGTTGCCGGATTAAGTGTAATAAACCACTTTTCAAATACTTCTGAGATACCTCCTTCCTTCTTTTTAACTTCAAATACAATAATGTATTTTCTACCAAACCCATTCTTTTCTATATTGTTTTATATCTTCTATGGCATATTCTTCCGATGAAATTTGACGATTTCTTCCCAAATATGTATATAACAAATAAATAGTACCTACATTTGACACGTCAAAAGGTGACACAGGTAAATTTAATTTGTTTCAAGAAAGTCTGAACGTTTCTTTGAAGCTTGCAAAATTTTGTCCAGCACAGATAACATTTTTGTTCTTCGAACGACATTTTTTATTCACTCATTACAATTTTTCAAAAGTCCTGGTATTCCACCAATATTTTCTGCACTAGGTATATAATGTTCCTCTACGTCAGTATTCCCTTAATAGTCGCTAAACCGACTTTACTACTTTAAAAAAAATGTAAAGTAATAATGTACCCACTGCTTGAGAATATTTTTGGTTTTTCATCCAATATTTATTTATTACTCTGTCAGAACTATCAATTTTTTGAATACCCAGGAGATTGTCTTTAACATATTTGCTGCTTGAAATTACCTATCAAGATAAAATTATTGGAATAAAAATGCCATCAGTTTAAAATTCGCGCTCAACCAAAAATGACTGATGACATATCGAGTACGTTCAGAATATATCGAAAACTGACAGTATACTTGTCAGTCAGACGACGGGGTAAATGCTTCTCATGGTGCGTTTGTGAATTATTTTTAATTTTTGTTTTAAATTTGGCTAGTATTGAAAAAAATTGTATACAGGGTGTCCCAGAATTTTTTAGACAGGCTATAACTCTAAAACGGCTAAAGACAACTTCATAAAATTTGGTATGCAGCAATTGGACGGATTTTACAATATTTTACAATAAATTTTAACATACTAAGTGTATTACATGGTTGAATTCAGAATAAAAAGACCTTTAATATGAGCACTCACACGACCACCTTTGCATTTGATATTTTATAATGACATGACGTCATAGCTACGCTGATGATTTCGCTGACGTCATGAGGGATTCGCAATATTGTAAAATCCGTCCAATTGCTGCATACAAAATTTTATGAAGTTATCTTCAGCCGTTTTAGAGTTATATCCTGTCTAAAAAATTCTGGGACATCCTGTATACACCATTTTAGTGCTCGGTCAATAATAATATTCTTCACCACCTTGGTGTATAATATACGTTATTACACTAGTGACTAGAGCAATAAAGAGCTAGTTTTTCCGCTAAATAGAGTTGAATAATGTTTTGTTTTTTGAATTATTTGAATATTTTTATCTGCCTTACGCATGTAAGTTTATTTTGGTTTCTCTTTCTGATAAAACGATTGCATTTATATGTTTTTAATACACTTTTTAATCACGAAAATTGCAGGTTGAAGTATTTAACGCAATTTGGCACAATGCACATTTGCTCATCCATTGTTTCTATACTAATCAAGGATATTTTTGTAATATCTGATTACTATCGTTACACAAACGTTTTTTTTTCTCTCTCCTGAATTAGTTCATAATAAAATTCAAAATAATTAGCAGCAAATTACTATTACACAACAGTTATTTGCAAACTATGGAATATAAATAGATCATTATATATTTTGAATCGATAACAATCAATCCATCCATAAAAAGTATGAAACTATTATTTTTGCTGCCATCTATACATCAAAAAGGAAACTTATTGGAAGAAGATGAGGAGTGGCTAGCTGCAGAAAGGCTTAGACCAATGAGAGATTTATTAATAGTCCTACAATCCACATTTCGACATGTGTAAGGTTTTCTTTAATGGTTCACCCTATAATTTATAAAAAAAAAACATGTCAAGAGTTTTGACACGTTTTAAATGCTCTAAACGTTTAATGGACGTTTGCACCAATAGAAGCATAAGCTTAAGGGTCGCATAGTTAAAGTTCAGTTGCACCAATGTTTTTGCTCTGCTTCTTAGCTAACTATTTAATACATGTGTCATAGGGGAATATACCCAAAGTTTATAAAAACACAGTTATTTTGTAATGTTTATTGTAAAATATACCTACTGACCTATTATGTGAAAGCATTAAACGTTGTATGTAACAAAAAATCCTAATTAATAGTAAATTTTATTGAACAATTTATTCTAAACAAAACTAGCCACCAAAAGTATAATCCCAACCGTAATATTAAACTAAAGATTCCAAATGTTCACCGTTAACATCAATGCAATGCTGCAGAATAGTTCAAATGATTGACTAACATTTCTCAGCATATCAACGTTAGCAGATCGAAATGCCGCACTAATTATCTCTTTCATGTCATCTCTAACAGCCGAGGTTTTTATAAACTTATTCCTCACAAGACCCGAAAAAAATAAATATACTTTTGTTAAATCGGGTGACCGAGCTGGCCAATCAGTTGGGCCGCCTCTTACAGCATTGCATTGATGTTAACGGTGAACGCTTTGAACCCTCAGCTTAATATTACGGTTAGGATTATACTTTTGGTATCTAGTTTTGTTTAGAATGAATTATTCATTGAAATGTATCTTCAATTAGGATTTTTTGTTACATACAACGTTTATTGCTTTCACATAATAGGTCAATAATAATAGTTTACAATAAATATTACCAGATAACATTGTTTTTATAAACTTTGGGTATAGGGAATGCTTGACAAAAATTAAAGTTACATAATCGAAGATTCTATTTTTGCTATAGGGTGTTCCAATTCAAATAAGAAAGAAAATGACAGTTTCAAGTTTCCGTTCACCCTGTATACAAGAAAGAATATAGGTAATTGAAATTTAATAGGATACGGAGATATTGCATCATATTACAAAACTCTGTTTGGCAAAATACATTTTTCCCTCATCGTACAACAAGCTACAGAGCGTTGATTTACCTACGATTTTCACATAAACGTGTCCATATCTTTTGAAGGACTCTGTATGACCTGGCAAAACCTAATATCAAAACTGAAATTGTTCCTTTTAAAACTTCAGTAAGCATTCGTATTAAATATCTGCAATTATGGATCCTTCTACTTCGAGTACAAGCTCCGTAATACAATATAAGTGGTGAACTTATAGGTCATTTAGGACCATCAAAAATCAAATACATTCATCTCATGTCTACAATATTTCAAGCAATTGGTAAGATGATTACTTTTATATTAACATGTTATTGAATGCTCATCATTTTCCTTATAGGATTAGTAGAGTCAACGGTTCATTAACTATTAAAGAAATACCGAGGTAGAGGAACAAAATACAGTGCAGCAAATATTAGTGGAATACCAAAACTTTCGAAAAATTGTGATAAGTGAATTAAAAATTCTGTTCGAAGAACAAAAATGAGTTATCTATATTGGATAAAATTTTGCAAGCTTTGAAACAAATTAAATTCAACTGTGTTTAAAAAATATATGAAAGAATGGGTTTTGTGAAAGTATAGTTAAAATTATAAAATAATTTGAAAAACTAACTTATTGACTTCCTTTTTATTGCATCCAGTTATTTGCTAATTAAAAACAGCTATGAGTGATGTGTATGTTCTTATCTATAGGAAACAGTACAAAGTCTTACATGTGACAGAATACCCTTCTGTTCAACATTTGAATCTATTAGACAGACGAGAAATCGACTTATGACTATGCGTGGCTGATTTCTTGATCAATCATGGCATATTTAATAGATTTGGAACACGACTCTTGACTACTTTTTTTTCAGTTACCAATCCGATTACTTTTAGTGGTGTGAGTAGGGCTGTCCAAATTCTTAGAATGACCATTTTCTTGATTATCAGTTTTGGAAATCAGTATCGTTACGTAAGGGGAAATTTTGGTCGAAATAAATTTCACTTACAGTGGGAGCTCTTTAATTATAAAAAAGGCATCACCTTGTATCTCAATAATAAATGAAACTGATGAAATATGACGCTCACAATAAAATTTCAGATTATTTCAAAAACACCCTGTATTTAATAAATATCTATAATTCTAATAACGGGAAAAACAATGCAAATCTCACTTCATTAAAGAACCAATATATGAGCAACACAACTGTCCATTTTTCCTCTTCATTCGACTATATTGGTACGTCAATCATTTTCAAAATTACTTCCCAGATCACTAGAGGGAAAAAGAAAAAATCATATTTCTTTTATTAAAAAAATAATTGCTTTCATCTCGAGCTAATAACATCATCTCTACGGGCAGTTTTCCAAGGATCCGGATAACTTGACGGTACACTTCAGCCTTTTACAATTTGATGTACAAACTATACCATTTCTTTTGTCCAGTAAAATCGAAAATGTAGCGTGAGGCAAAATCAGGAGAGATTGGCGGTTCAAAACATAGTTTGCAGTTCTTTCACAAATATCTATTCCAAAATTTCACCTAATTCACAAATAGCACTCTAGGTTGATTAAATTTGAAATAAAACCTTCGATGACACGGGAATGAAAACATCCCATGTTAAATATTACAAATACGTGTTAACGTATTGATTCCACACCACCTGTCCGTATTTACTTGACCGTTCCTGTTTATATAAACAATTTTGATTGTGCTTCGTCACAAACATTCAGTGAATATTGGACATTGTTGAACAAACTTTTGTCTTTGACAACTAGACAGGAATTTATTTGTAAAACTTAAGTTGATAATCAGGATTTGGTCAACGTTAACAAATAAATACGATACAAGAGAAGACTGACAACTTCTACAGCATTCAAAATATGTTTTATGTACAAGTTTAACATTAACAATCAAAGTAGAGCAAAATATTATAAAAATTACCATCATTATCATCACCTTTCAAGTTTTTTGTACAAACTATTAAAACACCCTGTATATAAAAAGTATCATTACTTATTGTTCCCTATTACTCACAGAACGAAAATATTTTCCAGTTTCACCCTAATTAGTAAGCGAGTTGAACGTAGTTTAATTGCTGCTGGAACAATCTTTATGAGATTTTTTATCTTTATGTTATGAATTTAAATGAACTTTTCAGTTTTCTTTTTTTATGTATATTATTCAGAAACAAGCCCCAAACACCGTTGTTGCTATTAAAATTACATTTTATTAAAAGTTATTCATTCACAGATTTCATTATAAATATACACTATGCAGATCGAAATGATAATTCTACTGCTTACTGCAGAAATGTTGCTAGATATACTTTGGCAATTTTATCTGAAGCCGTGAAAGGAATGCAGTCGAAAACACTCGATATTGCCACGTTTCACTATGAAAAAGCTAAAGTGCTAAGTATGTAGTGATAATAATCAGAAAAGGGACTTTTAATTATTTAAATGTGCTTGCTTTAATGTGCTTGTTTCCTTGGATTTTTTCTATCGATATTATTTTTTCAATTTATGAATATTAAAAGATGAACACTTTTCAAAATTTGTTATGGACTTCTCCAAGCTCTGGCAGCATGGTACGGAAACCATAATTACCACATACTCCGAATTACATAATTGGCGATTTTTATCGAAAGGCCTGACCAGCTGACTTCTTATTGACAAGCACGTGCGTGTGTTCTTTCCTCTCACTTCGTCAATTGACTTATTGATGACTTACCGATGCCCCGTAACTTCAGATGCTCTTGCCAAACCATACATTGAATTTTTTTGTTCAAATCTATAGATTAGCGTTTTCTGTCGAATATCCTCGTTGTCACCTCCCTTCGCTTCAAGTCAGTTTATTAAAGGATCACACGAGTGTTTACGATCGGCTAAAGTATGCAAGAAGATGTGTCCAAACAGTATAAGGATCTAATAAAGGGATAACGGTAAAAGTATCAGGCCTACTATACCACCTTGTGGTACTCCTGCTTTGACTTTTTCCAGCTCGCAGTATCTTCCTCAAGGATCATTTTTTCATGTTTAATCTTATTTACATCAAAAGCCTGTAACATTTTTCTTATAACCTCATCCCTTTTTAACATCATCTGTAAATCTAACGTTCTTCACTTAAGCCTCGTTTGGAAAAAAATTTGTATCTTGTTTATAATTGGTTTTACGTTAGGAATGGTTCCTTTTGATTGAAATTCTCGACGTAATCCCTCCAAAGTATTCGGCTGAATTGATTCGAGAGTTTTTCTTACTTATAGACCCTGCGGTTCAATAAGGTCGTTAGAGATGTTTCAAAGCATAAATTACTAACCGTTAGCTGAAGTTATGCAGGAATGCACAAATCATTAGTTTAGTGTTCTTAAATTAACCTTTGGTGGATGGTAATACAATTTCTTACGTTCAAAGTTCCTCTAAGGCAATTTCGAATAATTAAATTTGGAGTTTTCCTGCAGCCACATAGTTTAAATTTAAAATTTTTTGATACTGTTACCACAATAATAAAAAAAAAAGATAATTTACGACGCTCGGGAAATTCCTAGTGATTTTTGGAATGGAAATGCTACCATTAATTTTTTCCACACAAAGACCACTTAACAACATCGACCCTACATTCTAACCAACTTGTCCTTTTTTTGTGTTGGAAAGTTACAAAAAATTCCAGTGAATCCTTTTCGGGATAATCTGAATTAGGAAATTGACATGAAACCATTAAACATGTCTTTTTTACAAACAGAAAAAAGTCAAGGTTATCGTCATTATTATACTGAGATCTTTTTAAAATGTTTCAACAGCTTTATCTTAGGAACTATTTATCATAAAACTTGGAGGAAAAACCAGTAGGTTTCTGAGATATGGCGGGCTACATCTCTTGATCAGACAATCGGTACAACGCCTGGGATCCTAGAAGACACTAGAGCTTTATTATTTAAATTGACGATGGCTGTAATCGAAGACACAAATATTTCATTGAAGTGCGGATGTTTTTCAGTTACTTTGGCGTGAATTCTTATTTTAATTTTGTCCCCCGACTTTGCCGTAGCATCTTTTTCACCTCGTTTCCTCCTAACGAAATATTGAGCAGATTTTCCAGTCATGAAATCAATAAAATCTTCTAGCACATCCAATTTTATCAAGTGTCTGATGATTTGGAAAGGAACATCTGCATAATTTTGCATTTTACATTTTTCCCATCGCATAAAATTTGGGTACGCATCATTTTATGTACAAAATATCTCATTTATAATCCTCGCAGGCATCAAAACCTTATATTAAAAGCTTCAAAAAAATGCAACAAATCCGAATTCGGTATAATATACAGGGGTTCACATTTGAAAAATCATATGTTTGGTTTGTAACGGAGTTATGCAGCACTCTGTATAGTTCGATATAATTTCAAAATATGTACCTTCAGCACATCTACTATTTTTGTTAATAACATTTTTTGATATCTCTTGAAATAACCCATATACCGAAGCTTGTCGTAAGATTGGTACACCCTGTATGTCAATGAAAACACAAGAATGTTAGGTTAGAAATCTCCACTTTGAGGATAAGTGGGGAATAATTGAGCGTTTTTTAAGCTTAGCTAGGTGTAGCTTAAAATGACCAGTTGTTCATGGTGCAAAACAAAACTTTCTCAAAGCGCCACTTAACTTTAAGTCTACTTAAACATCAATTGGTGCAAACGGCCATTAGAAACAAAATAAAGAGTAGCGAATTTCAAGGAACAGATATATTTGTTACTTTTATATACCAGTTCTTGAAAAAATATTATACAGGATGGAAACCAAAAGAAAGACTAAAAAATTAAAATTCACCTTGAATTATTGAATAAATAATAATCATTTTCAAGTGTCAACTTACAATGTTTTCCCACGATGTGAAACAATATTCTAGATTTAATGTTCAATGTTGTGAGACTTTTCAAGTAAAATTTCATTGGGATTTTAATAAAGCATTCCTCTGTCTTATGAAACCAATAAAAATATATTTTCGTTTTATCAGTAAACGAGCTGTAACGCTTTTCGCTCGAAGGGATCATAATCGAGAGACGTAGTGAAAGTTTTCGAAGAACGCACCCAAAATTTAATACCATACCATACCTTCAGTGTAACTTATAAAACGTTATTACTATAGTACGTCTACAAATCTCAATTTTGAAGTTAATACATATGTAAGAAAATCTAGCTATGAACAGGGACGTACCAACAGGTCTACACTGAAGGTTGTGAAATAAACTGATAAAATAGACTATAGCAAATAATACACTCTTCAGGGATAATACAACACAAATTCCTGGGAATGTTTACTGTTAGGTGCGAACGGATCTATTATGGATCATAAATCTTCGATAATAAGAGCATAATGCTGTTTGGCAAGGAGCCGTGATGGAGGGATGCACATAAATACCACCACAATCAATGGAGCCAGAACATCGGTAGCAGCGATACTAATTCGCCATATTTATATTTTATAAATATCACCCTGATTAATCACCTCAACAACAATGGATTCTACACAATTGAATACGCAGATGACATAGTTATCTTGCAGACTGTCAAATTTGTGAACACACTGTGCGATAGAGCGCAGGATGGGCTTAAATTAATTGAAACATGGTGTAAAGAACACTCACTGTCGATCAATCCCAGGAAGACTGAGATGGTCCTTTTCACCAGGAAAAGAAGTTTATCGGGCTTAAAACTTCCCGAAATCTTCAAAAGCAAACTAAACTTTTCGGAAGAGGTGAAATACCTTGGTATTACCCTCGAAAGGAAACTAACATATAACTCTCATCTACACAGCCGAGCAAAAAGAGCATATGTGGCTTAAGAGCAGTGTCGGAGGACAGTGGGACGCACATGGGGTCTGTCACCCCGTGTGGTCACCTGGATCTACACTGCAATAATAAGACCCATGTTAACGTGTATGGAGCAATTGCATGGGGACCGAAAGTTCTACAAGCAACGGCCATCCAAAAATTATATCAAATACAGCGAATGGCTTGTTTAAACATCACAGGAGCCATGAGAACAACACCAACCGCAGCAATGGAGCTAATTACTGGTCTGAACCCTCTGGACCTGCACGTCAAGGAGGTTGCGTTAATGGCCATGGTACGATTGCGCACGGCTGGTGTAAATCTCGAAGTAGGAGTGGGCCAATTGAGGTTAAGCCTATGGCAGGAAACGCTTACTGCGCTACCTCTGCTGCAGGCAGCCAATGATGCAATTGAACCCAGGTTTTTGTTGAATAAACCCTACAAAATACAAATAAAACAGAGCACAGAGCCAGATGCTGCAAATGCAATACGCATATATACAGATGGTTCAAAAATGAAAGAAGGCTCAGGATGTGGAGTTTACTCGAGAGCACTAAGCCTAAGGATTAAGTGGGGAATGGGAAACAATACCAGCGTGGTTCAAACAGAATTGGCTGGTATCTCAATTGCCGCAAAAGAACTAACCAGAAGTGGAATTTCTGGCAAAAACATAACAATCTGCACTGATAGGAGACAAGCCCTATTAGAATTGAACAGACAACGTGTTAAGTGTATATTTTATATAATGTAATTTAAGACAAATAAATATTATATTGCAAAGAATACACAACAAGAAGTGGAGCTTTAAATCTAATTTGGGTCAGTAAATACCATAAGAAAGAGGCCTAGATGTGATAGTATGACAACTAACGCATATTCTTTATTTTTTCTGAAGTTTCGCTCTGTCTGTAGGTGTATTCTTTGACTAAAAGCATGGAAATTTGGTTTCCTTTTATATGTAATTGAAGAATTATTATAATACTTAGGGATACTTATCTTCTTTTATAAAATTGGCACATGTATGTATGTATGTAGGTATGTATGTATGAATGTATTTTGGGGTGACATTGACTGAGACCTAAAAGTAGTAGCTCCTTTAGTCCTATTTCCCGGAAGAATTTTAGGATGTCTGCAGACTTCAACTTAGGTAAATGTTCCTCTTCTATCCAGTAATCTCCCAGGTGCAGTGCTCGAGGATTCTGTAGTGCTGTGCAGTTGGAAAGTATGTGGATGGAGGTTTCTCCTTCCATGCCACAAAATCTGCATTCTTCTCTCTGCACTATTTTGAGCTTTTTCAGGTGCCCATTCATGCGACAATGTCCCGTTAGGATCCCTTTTAAAACTCTTGCGCAGTTTTACTTTAACTTATGCATTCATTTGATCTCAACATGTTGTAGTCACCCAGAAGAGTATTTGATTGTATAAGCCCTACTAGATCTTTCCAATGGTCAGATCTTCTCTTTTTCTTGGCTTTACCTATTTCTTCCAATATCACGTTGGGGCTGATTCCGCAAAAGGGCTCAGGCCCCCAGAACGGTATTTCAGTCCCCCTCTTTGCTAGTTCATCTGCTATTTCATTTCCTTCTATTCCAGTGTGTCCTGGAATCCATAGTAAGGTAACTATAGTTCCTAGTTCATTGAGTTTGTCTAGGTATTCCCACACCATTTTGGAACTGATTACACAAGAGCTCAGTGCCTTAATGGCTGCTTGACTATCCGACATTATGATAATCCTTTGTCTTCTGTATCCTTTATCAATATTGAACTGGGCGCACTTTCTTATGGCGTGGATTTCCGCTTGAAAGATACTTAAGGTTTTTCCCAAGCTTTCAGAGTGTTGTTTTTTCTTTTTGAGTCGTCTGTTTACCATTGAATGGCGTTCTTTTCAAGTCTGGTAATGGTATTTGGATCCCATTCCTTCTTGTTGCTCAATTCCGTAACGAATTTCTCCGCAAAGTTATACTTTTTCATCATACCGTCTTGTGGAACATGCTCAGCCAGCTAAATCCATCCAGTACCCAGTACTTGAATAAAATAATCGAAGCCGATGTTCTCAAGGTCATTGCCACTGAAGTTCATTCGTATATTAATAACATCAAATCAATTTTACTTTTTCAAATCAAATTTATTACGTACGATTAGCAAAAAAGAAACTAAAGAAAGCGTATTATTTATTCTATGAGACAAAGATGGAATATTGGGAAAGTGGATTCAAGTGGCGTACCGAAGAGCAGCGTGAATTTTTCATCGACTAGATTTTTTACGAGTCAGAAATTATTCGACCCAGATTTACAAATCTATTTTACCCTTCTTTATAGTTCTATAGCTTGATAATTATAAACAATAAATCATTTACCAACCCTGTATAATAATCACATCATATTTATCTTCATAAACATAAGAGATTCACCTTCATTATTTTAACGTTAATGACCTACAAGTGTCTGTTAGTACATAGTAAAAATTGATGATTGTTTAAAAATTCACATCTACCTACAAAAATTATTTTTATTAATTTTTATTGGCATTAAATAAAGTTTATAGACGTCTACCAAATTAGGAGAAAATATTCAAGAAACGATGAGGTAATTTGAAATTTCAATAATTTTGAAATGCGTTAGGTTAATATCCATAATTATCTACTAATAATGTCAATTTGAACACAACCAAGTGGTTGATTTCGATAAATATGAAAAATTAGCCAATAATCGAAGAAGATTTAAAACGATTATAAGTGTGGAATGGAATTCTTAAGAGTTGGTAACATGTTTGATAATAACTACTATACAAGTGGTTTTTGCAAATTAAATTATTTTGCTACAAAACTCGCTTAAGCCAACTCTGTTGACATCGAATTTTTAGATGTGTATAATGCTCCAACAGACAGGATTGTAAATAAATGTCAGTTAAATACCTCTGAAACAGAGCTTTTTAACACATAATTGTATTTGAAAAATACTTGAATATGTAAAACCAATAAAACTTGTGAACCATTGTTTTATGCAGGTAAATACTTATACTAAATAAAGATGGTCAATCAATATAGAAAGGAAGAAAAGGATTGATATCTAAGCAATTGAATCTGACCCACTAGATCATTCATTTATAAAGATGTATTAAATTAGTATACATTCGCTTTAATTTCTTTTTTTTCTTTCATAATATTTTATCCATATATTCTAAAAATTGTTAACTCAATACTCCCGGTTAGCTGTATTCTCATACAGTGCCATGTACTACCGATAAAGTAGATAATTTTTAATGTATGACAAACGTAGGGCAATATTTGTTAATTTTATAATTATTGTGTTATTGGTTAATTGAGGAGAAATTTTAACAACTTTTGTGAAAAATGTACAAAAGTCTCTAACATCTGTTTGAGTAAGCATTATAGCTGTTATAAAGAAAGTAAAAGCGAAATAAAGATTTTTAACAGGTGCCTCAGACTTGTGGTTCATTCATTACATTATTATGAGCAAGGAGAGTGTATGTAGGACGAGAAATTAATACAATAAACTCATCATCAATAAACTTTCGAATATTCGAGTGAAAAAGTAAAAGTTATTTTTATGTAAATTTAAAAAACACTTTCATTTTCATTGAAACGTGATTTTTAAATAGTGTTATTTTGACCAAAAATACATTACTTAATTTGAAATACTAAATTTGATATTGTATATTAGGAAATTTCTAACCTTTGTTGTGTCGTCTGAAAAGCTCCTAGCCAATGTGAAAAATCCAATTTTTGAGCGCACACACATTGAGTTTTTGTTTATTTGGGAATGTCCCCACTGGCACAGTTTTTCGTGAACACGAGCACAAATTCTACTATACCCTAGAGAAGCCATCGTCAAAACTGTTGTGAGACCGCAAATCACAGAGGAAAAGACACGGCGTTGCCCCTAACGTGCATCAGCACCTTTCCACCGAAGTACACAACGTCGCCGCAGTTCCACTACTCTTCTATGCAAGTTTTACCATCACCCTAAACTAACCTCCAAAAATGAGCTCACTTTTATTGCGAATAAATATTGCAGTGCAAAATTTCAAACAATCACTATTATACACTTTTGGACGAGGTTTTCCACCAGGTAAAATTTTTGTTACATAACATTATATAACATTTTCTATGAATACTTCAATCAACATAACCTTATTTTTTGACAGAAGCCTTGTGCCTTGCTGGAATTGAAATTAATAAAAAACCTCAAAATGGGTCCTCTCCTTTCTCAATAAAGGATTTAATAGGCGATGGACTATTGTGGGCTGTTCCAAAACATAGGAGATCGGTTGAAAAACGATTGAAAAGAAAATTTGGTGATCCAAAATATGTTTTGAAAATTTTGCTTCCTAGAAAAAATCTACGAACATGTAATGTATGCGGAGATGATCACGAGGCTGGGGTCTTGTGTCGTAAGCATAAAATTTAGACCATAAAATTGATATTTAGTGTAAATTTTTCTCATTTTTAGCAACTTGCTATAGGAAAGTTATTAATGAAACGAAAGAAATGCAGGAAGAAATTCAAAATGAATTGAAACTGGAACCAGTAGAAAATGAAATAGTCGTATTATATGCAGGGGAAAAGAACAGTAAACCACAAGAATTTTTCGAAGGAAAAAGAATAGTTGAAATGAAAAAATCAAGACCTTCGTGGTTTAGTAAAAATTTGTTACAGGAAACAACACAAAAGAATGCAACTACCAAAGAAGTAAAACCATCTGACTTGGGATAATTTAGTAAGAAATAAATTTGTTACATACTTATTCATTTAATAAATAACTAGATAAAAAATTATTTGAAGGGTTTTTTAAGTTATTTAATGTATTATCCACAATTATTTCATAGAAAATGAGTTTTTCATCTACTTAAGTTCATATGAAATTGAATAAAACACAAAATAATATAAAATATTTTATTGTAGACAATCGCAGTGATCACATAAATTAATTTCACTTACAATATTTGTAAAACTTTCCTGATCAACATTAATACAGTCTCTAAAGATACCAGAACCTCTAAAAATTGAAAAAACTGTAAATAATATGCATTTGAGTTAATTACATTAATAGGTAATTGTTAAGATTTGAATGTTTGGTGTTTATAGATAGTTTCTCACCTACATAATTTATTTGGTAACTCTTCTATATTAACATGGAAATCATTACTAATATCACTTAAATCCATGTATGAAGTGTATAGATGACACATTTCGCGCAATCTAAAATGACAAAATACAAAAGAAATTGGTTAATTTTGGATGATATGCAGATTTAAATGTAATTTAGATTGCATACAATAAAACAAATATAGATGGGGTAACATACTTTTTAGTCCAACTACCATCCATATTGCTTCTAATATGTTCTGTGCAAAATAATTTATTTGTTATTAAAATATCTTTATTAGATTTTCTCAAGTCGAAGCTAAAAATAGAATTCAGTTACTTCTCTTGTCTCTGTCATATGTTTCACTTACTTTTTAAAACCTTTAGTACATAATAAGTTTATTTTCTTTGTCCATTCCTCGTTTAAATCAATACTAACATTCTGATTTGAATCTAATAATATTGCTCGTATGGTGTTTGTTATCTGGAAAAGTGAAGAGAAATTATTGGACACTAAAATTTTGATGATGTGTACCTCATTCGCAACAGATATGCAAGCTGCACACTTCAAACAAAACGATGCGAAGGGTTTGGGCTGCACGAAATTCTGAATTTCCTTTTTGTAGGGATTGATCACAAGTTTTGGATTTTTTAAAGAGTAATTACAATTTTCGAACGGGGCATAAATGTATTCTACTAATTTTAAATGGTATGGTTCAATAGAATGTATAGATGTAGTACATGTAGCAAATAAACTGCAAATGATGAAAATGTATAAAATGGTATTCAAAAAAATCATTTGTATATATCAAACTGACAAAATTTAGTGTGCTGTCATACTGAATAAAATAGTTATGGCAAAAAGGGTGACATCTATTGATGTAATTTAGAACGTTAATTGTAACTGATTACACAGAGTACACCATCTAGCAAGAGGCGAAAGAAAGGAGTTTTGTGATCGCAAATTTGTGTGCACATGCGTGAATTAATTAGTTTATCTGTCAATGTCAAGCCGTCACTTCCGTATACTCCCCTCAGTTCACCGTGTATATTTTAAGATTAGGTTGAAAATGAGCTACTTCTCATTACACACATGGTATGAATAATAAGGTGTTCTTGTGTTAGTAGTTAAAAAAAATATTCTATAGACCTAATTGGGAGAGATGTTCATCAACACTACTATCTTTCTTAGTGTAGTGTTACTTTTCTCAGTGTATCAAGTAGTTTATGTGTCAATTCCAATCAGAGTGTATATACCTCCAAACCTTCTGTTTGATAAGACTGAATGGAAACAGAGAACAGTGTAGCGCAGTGGAAGTGTGGTGGAAGCGTGCTCATAACCCAGAGGTCCTTGGATCGAATCCCCATCCTATGAAGAATTATTTTATTGTTATTGGGCGGAGTAGAATTCAATGAGACCTCTGGCGGAAAAAATTGTAACTGTCGCAACGAGTAAAATTATTCGTTTTACATTGTTTTTGTATTATATGCAAGTCAACGTAATTACCGTAAATTCGTGCTTTATTTGTTCAATTTTGTGTCAGTGACAAGTTTAAAACTGTGTTTTTCTATGTAACTCAACTGTCATCAATTCTTATATAATCAGAGAGATTATGGAAGAGGTTATGTTATTCTATT
The DNA here is from genome assembly GCA_910591695.1 of Galerucella pusilla. NCBI lineage: Eukaryota > Metazoa > Arthropoda > Insecta > Coleoptera > Chrysomelidae > Galerucella > Galerucella pusilla. The sequence goes on along the minus strand of CAJUYI010002549.1, from coordinate 2,833 downwards.
TTTTGTTTTCATTGCAGATCAAAGAGAAAATAAGTCGGTATTAAAGATTTAAAATATTACTCAATACAAACCTACCTTCCCTGCAACTTTTGTAGATATGACTATATCAAAATTAAAAACACGAATTCAGAAAAACTAAACAGTTAATTGAACGCTTGTTGTACTTTTTACCAAATATCAACCATACCCATTACTCCAAAAATAAAAATATTAGGATTCAAAATTTAGTTTAACAACACAAAATACTAAAGCACAATCAAAGAAAAAGCAAAAATTTTACAAAACACACTGAAAATAACTAAAACAGCAAAATAAAACTACTTAAATATCAAAGGGCTTATTTATTGCAACTTAATTACTTTACTCGTTGCTAAGATGACATTTCGGAGCGCCATCTGACTGATGACAATAACCAAACATTCTTGTATGAACCTTTGACTGACAGCTGACAGGCCTGTTCATTTCTTATGTACAGTGTAGATTATTGGCACGAGCTAAACAACATTTGGAAAAAAAGAAGAAAGCAGTTTGTTATTGAAGACCTCCTTCAAAAAGGAATCAAAACTTAAAGAAAACTGGTTTAAGTTAAGTAGAATTATTAATTATTTATGAAGCTTCTGCTTTTTTGCATGATTTTATTTGCTTATGCTTAGCCTTAGCTGTACTGACTTTTTTGACTATGTTTGTAGTTCTGCAATACCATTAGTTATTCCTCTGTAACCTTGGCTTTACCCTATACCAAAGCTTTGACAGCCACAAAGCAAACAATCCTTTTATCGCTTTTATCATTCCCCAGTTACTCTACGCAGTGCAGGGCACGGACTTGACTCCGGACGTGTTTAAGGCACACCTTTCATGAAGCGCTTAATTGGACAGCCGTTTGAAAAGACGCGAGTCTACGAATAAAGAGAAGAAGAAGAAGTTTTCAAATAAAAGACATCTTTATTAAACAATTGTATATTTATCCTTACATAGAAAAAAATTATTGTAACAAAAATTCTGAAACTAGTTTATTGAAATCGTCTGCATATCTCAAGTGGATATTATGCTTACCATCTGGATATCGTCGTAGACTGAAACAAAGTACAGAGAAATAAGAGAAAATAAAACGTAGTAGAAAAAATGGTGAAACAATCTACTATGTAGCTAGTTTATTCTTTCATGATTATATACTCACGTAGCATTTTTAATTTTGGATACAAGGTACCTGGGATGTTCAGGAGCAATCATAGGATCTTTATCTCCATGTAGAATGAAAACCGGACATTTTATGTCTTTTAATAGACTAGAACAAATCTCTCCACCATTCTTATGTATTTCTATAAGTGAATCGGTGAATTCATTCCACATATCTTTCACTCCTTGTTCAGTATAAAGATCTCTTAGTGGAGCTATCATTTTTTCAGACCATTTACTTAAATCTCTGAGTTCTAAAAAAATTGAAACCATTGGGAAAGCATCTTATACTCACAGCATTTCTAAATAGAAAACTACAAACCCTGATTAGATATACTTACTAACCATCGCACACTTTAATGTCTTCAGGGGTAATATAACTGTTAGATCCCCAAGCAACTAGCTTTTCCACATTTTCTGGAAATTTTGCAGCCAATATCAAACCAGTTATCCCACCATCACTCCATCCCAGAATAGAATATTTATCTATTCCTATTTTCTAAAAATTAATAATTAAATCAATTTCTTATATTATAACTGTAACGTAAAATACCTTCATGAACTTTTGTGCACAAATGGCATCATTTACATAAAAATCTCTACCAAAATGTCTATTGGGTGGTCGACTAGAACCATAACCAGGAGGGTCCCATGCAACTATTGTAAATTTATTTCTGTCCAAGTTATTAACTTGTGGCTTGAAATCACTCCAAATAGTTCCTAAAACTCCTGGAAAACATACTATGTTAATTGGTCCGTTACCAACTTTGACATAGTTAATTGGTTGTCCATCAATGTCTACTTTTCTGGACTGTAACAGAATAAAAATAACATGATCTTAATACTACCTGTGTCCACGTAAGTAATAAAACTATATATTTACTTACCTGAATGGTGCTTGCTGTTGACATTCTTACAATATTTTTCAGACAATTATGCGTAAAGTTGAATGAAGTCTTGAAAACTGTTATCATCTTTAACTTACTCTCATAAATTTCGTGGTTCGATTTAATTCAAAAACTTTCTACCTCAGAATAATCAATATTCTTAAATATTAAAAACTATTATTTAACTGTATGTAGTAGTCCATGAAGAGTGACGCCTTTATGTTTTTTTAAACATAAATATTCATAACATTATATAATCAGTGGGTTATCAGTGAACATAAAACATGACCAGTGAGTGGTTATCTGTTAACAGAAAACATAACCTTAAAATATCCTTGTAACTAAGTGGGGAGTTCTTTTCGTCAAATTTGGTTCCATCATCTAAAATTTTATCCATATTCCATAGATACAGGCAAAATATATATGATACAATATTTTAACATCAACATGTTAGTCCTCCGTTTTTAGGTTTTATTATCTATGTAAATGTTGTATTTCAATCAGCGAGAAGCTAGCTCCTGGCTCCTAGCGAGCGAAATTGATCTGGCAACACCGCTCAACCGTCGATCGTCGGTTATCGGACTCACCAGTTACGGGGGGAGTATGCGAATGAAGCAATTTAAGTGTGATTATTTGTAGGAGTAAAATTTTTTATTAGGTAGAACAAACCCTCTGGATGAAAAAATATAAAAAACAAATTAATTGAGAAAAAATCTATATTTTGCTACTGTAATAATACCGTAATAATATCGATATAACTATGAATTTTT
>CAJUYI010002548.1:15451-45999 GCA_910591695.1 Galerucella pusilla | reverse complement strand
AATTGAAAAATGCTTTTTGTTTACCAAGCTGGTTGACAGAAAACAAAGTCAAATATGAAATATGACAAGAATCTTATTATAAAAATGGCGACTTTCAGACATGCGCATACAAAAAAATGATCGGAAGCTTCGCTTCTTGTTGAGCTGGTGTATTCTTTGGTTGTATGTTCAATTGTTTCTGTTAATTGCTCCCAAAATTCGTCTTTCACTTGTGCTTAAAATGTATTTGCTAATACCTGCCCATTTTTGTATGTATTTTAGGTGTGTAGGTTTCAATATACACCCAACTCCTTCTCTTTCTCTTTGCTTATGTTTGACTACGCTGTAAATAAGTATGTTTCCTCCATTCAATGTTTCACTATTTTTTTTACGACGCATTATTCTTCGACCTTAAAAAGTACAGTTACAATTCTGATGAAAGGAAATATCATACAATGTATGACTTTTGAAAAAAAAAACTCCAATCGTTATGTCTACAGTCTACACTACAATTAAAATCAATAATCGACCTGTTTGCATGCAATTCCATCGAAACGGTTAGTTTTAATTTTAACCCGTAAGTGGTATCGACACGGGAAAATATATAAACGTTTTCTTCCGTTAGGTGTAAAGGTCACGTGTATTATAATTTATAACCTATTATTTAGTCCTTTATTGGATTCTTGAATAATTGTGCGCAGCCAGGAGCAATAATAAATTTCCAAGTATGATTAAAAATAGTATACTATCCTGTAAACGTTTTATTATTTTATTTATTTAAAGAAAATGTAATCTATAATTACGAAAATAATGCAATTTAGCATTATAGTTGTTACTATAAAGTCAATAACCCCAGAAGTATGTATGTTTACATAGACAACATTTCTTCGTCTTTACAATGTTTCATTGTGAATTGTCCATATAGTACTGAAGAAGCCTTAACTTTTATTATAAATATTAAAATAGTTATTTACTATACAAGTGCGTGAAGTTATACTTTTGTCCACGACCACCTAATAATAAGTCGATATTTTACCTCCTAACGAAAGGTATATGGTACCCATATATCTACTAGAGTGAATTATGGTTCATAATACACTGGAGTGTATTATGGTTCATAATACACTGGAGTGTATTATGGTTCATAATTCACGACTGAAGATGGGTGTACAATATAAAATAAACTTTTAAATCTGTGTATTTTGTTCAGGAAATTTGTTTCTGAACTATATCGTATCGATAAAATATCGAAATCTTTAGTATTGATACTTTTCTAACGATATTTCTAATATTAAGTATTTCAAAACAATAAATTTATAACGGTACGTCGTATTGATACTTTACTTAGTATCGCCCATCTCTATATATGTCAAATTATTTAATTTTGACGTTAGTAATACCAAATTGTTACGAACTTGCTATATTACTGCAAAGATGAATTCATTGAATTCGAATAGTGGAAATTAACGTTCTTGTACACAAACTGAAATAAAAAAAGCGGCGAAATTAACGACTATAGGACTGCTGCCAGAAACATCGGAAATCTACATATATTATAACTTCATGAACTGGAGGTTAGTTGACTTTTATTTAATAAAGAAATCGTCGTGGACAAAGTATAGTATTCTACTCGCAATTTATGGCCAATATTCACTCGGGTGACTTGCGCCCCTCGCCTGCGGCTCGGGACGCAAACGTCACCCAGCGTGAATAATGGCTATCATAAATTGCTCGTTTAATAATATACTATTTCGCAACGAGTGCGCAAAAGAACTTCGCGCACAAGTGTCATACATAACTTTATCTTCGACCACATGAAGAAAAAGTAAAAAAATGTGCTCTGAAGGGGTTAAAAACATTAAAATGAATTTTCTATAAACAAATATATACACAACGAATTTTAATTATTTAAATTCACATTTACAGTAAAATGAAGACTATTTAAATTACCAATGATAACATTATTACAGCGATGATTTTTTACTGAATATAGTAACCAATCAAATTACTTAATTTCAAGTCATGTGTCAAATTTCATCCAATCACCGCTGTATTACAGCGATAATACCCTATATGTGGTGTTTTCAGTTTGGTGTTTATTTTTTATTAAAAATTAATAAAACTTCAAACTGACAACTGGATTAAAAATGTCGCGAAGATTTGGTATTGCATCTAACGGTTCAATTAATTTACCAATTGTACTTTTCACAACTGTAGTTTTAAATAAAAATGAATAATATTTGAGTAAAACTAATAAAGTTTGTATTGAAAATTATTAAACGTCAGATTGACAATCAATTTTTTGATATCTACAAAGTAAAAAATTATCTTATCGAATACTCCTCGGGTCTTGATAAATACTCGAAATTTTGTCGTAGAGAATCCTTCAAGCGTGTTGCTCTAAGATAATATCAAAGATAATATTATCAAGCAACACGCTTCCAGCATTCTCTATGACAAAATTATCTCGGTATTATCAATACCCTATGGGTATTACTACTGAAAGCCCCATTTAAAAAGCATTGGTCATTTACGCACGCTTTTGGGTGTGATAATGAAAGTCCCATATAAAAAGCGCTGTTCATTTACGCACACTTTTTAACGAATGTATAATGTATGATTTCACAAACTTTTTTTGGTACGTAAATGCCTAATTTTAAAGGTGGTCGTAGATAAAATTATATTAGCCCATTGTTTTGATACTTTCAATACAATATTTTTCAAAGACATTGACCGTTTAACTAAGAACAAAACAACTACTTTATTAAATACGACAATATTACAGGAATTCGAATTCTGTTTTGTAGTTGGAGGTGAAGATGTCGCTACTGTCAGATCTTTAACACTTCCGTTACTGGAAGACATGTATTGATTGTGATTTTAGGGTATTCTTCAGTCCGTGATAAGGCTATAATGTCGCGGACGGATAACATATACCTTGTACTGATAAGGCGCAAATACGCCGAAACCGGTCTACTAGATGTGTTGTCCCTTCCAACTGCAAACCAGAATGGTTAATGGTTGGTTAAAAAATCTTGTAGATATGCCAACCCCGTTTGACTTTGAAGTGTAATCCAATATCCGTCGGGACCTATAGCCCGGGAAGTACCTAGTTGTCTCTTCTTAGTTGAACAGTTAACGTCTTTGAAAAATATATTTCAAAAACTTATAAAGCGTTAGAATAATTACTATTCCGCGATATCTATTGGTAACGCGCTTTAGTAAATACGACAATATTAACTTTGATAATACTTTATAGTTTCGAGGTCAAGGTCTCATTGTCAGATTCGAATACTGGTTTGCGGTTGGAGCGAGGGTTGGAGGTGAAGATGTCGCTACTGTCACATTTTGTACACATCCGTTTGTTCGTATTTGGCAAGCAGTTCACATTTCCGAATAATGAACTAGAAGAGTGAACGTATTATCTGATGCCAACATAAATAATATCAAAGCTGATTTATTTATTCAGTTTGAATTCACAACTACAGCTGCTACGTCATATAATTTTATAGTAATATAATAATCATCCAATGACTTGACTTTTTTTTTGGTTCCTCAATAAGTGTACTTTAATACTAATTGTTTAGTAGAGATAAATGCATAAAAAGCGATTTATTCAATCTTCGATAATATACAAAACTTTAATGATGCATGAGTATGTACATGTTTAAAAACAGGATGTCAATCTGAAAGTTTCTGTAATTCAGAATTTATCAGTAAATGTGACAACACCGCTTATATTAAATGTTTATGTTTGTGAACAAATCATGGGTTTTGAACTTGACCAAATCTTTTATGGTTGTTGTATCCAATTCCAATGTAAATCAATTCAAAGTACTTCATTTTTTATTCGTTAAATTAAATTTACAAAATGATGAATTGATGTTTACTATGCAAAAAAATGTATAAATAGTGGTGATTACAATACATCGTTTGACAGGTAAACAACAAGTTCTGAGCAGTTCTACAGTTCTTAAACTATCAGTGTCGTATCATTTGATATACAAATTAATACTATGTATGGTATTCTTGGCGTTAATGTAAGTAAATATTTGGGTCCTCGAGATGCAAATCCACTTCAGCGACGGAAAAATATCATTCGGAAAGAGAATATTCCGAAGGATGCTAGACATTTAAATTCAAGTGATATAATAGATAGACCAAAAGAGAAAAAATGTCTTAAAGCAAGTCCCTCAGAAAGAATGAACTTAGTTGATTACAAAGTGTGCTGTCAGTATATCAGTTTATTAGTCTAGTTAGTTTAATTATCGAAAGTTTCTATAATATTGGTATACTTTAAATAGTTTTATACCATACAGTTGTCCTCTATTATCACATGCGTGCAGTAGGGATATAATAAAATGTTATTTTTCCAGTTGCATTAACTTAAAAAGAAAAAATTTGAAACATCAATATGAAAAAACCATTTCAAATAGAACCAACTGAAACCAATAAACTTTATAGCCAAATTACTGGAATAGTATTGATTCAGGCGAAAACAGCGATAAAATGAAATAAGTAATTTTAAACATTCCATTTAATCGAAAAACTAATTAGGTATGTACTTACTCTGTCTATAGACATTAGAGAATAATAATTACAGAAAGTAACAAAGGATAAAAAACAGACTGAAATTATTATTATGATAATGGAGTAGATTATAGGGGAAGAAAGAAAGTCTTTATCCCTAACTACTCAACTAAAATGAGCAGGACAACCATCGTGCATGAACCATAAATTTTTCCGTGTCATTAAAGGAACGTCATCCATTCTTCTTCTTCTTCTTCTCTAATTTTGTTGTAAACGTCATCCATTAAGTCAGGTAAATTATTTTGCAAAAAGTGAGAAAAAAATATGATAGGGATGCTACAATCACCTTGCAACCACTTGATAAAGACTCATGCATTGTGACGCAGTGTTCGATACTCTCTTTTAAATAGTTATGAGAATGGGCCTTTTCAGTAGATGCTTACATTTCAAAACAAATATTTTATTTGAAAGCTTACTGATTATTTTTTCACTTTGTGCAGCTTTGATTTGAATATACATGTCACAAAGCTGAATAAAAAGTTATTGGGGTAATTTGAACACGCGTTTGACCTTGGGGCAAGTGACGTCCTTAGGTGTGGAGTTATGTTGGCAGTATTTATCAGAATTGCTGGCCAAATGCTGCTACGGTTACGGCCGAGGCCAAAATATCCAACCAAGAAGCAAATGTTCCTCGTTTTGGTCAACTTCTTTTGAGCTTTTGCTTTTTCGAACCATAATTTTCGTCTGTTTTCATCTCGAGGAACATAATGAATATTTTGCTTGGGCAATTTATATTGTTTTTTTTAACAAAAACAAATAATCCAAAATGAAAGAGAATATCAATATAAATTTCGAGGTTACATGAGATGTCAAAATCTAAAACCAGGGAAGCAAACTTCACAAATCCTATGGAACACCATGCTATGGAAATAACGGTCTGTCGTTTTCAAGGTCGTAGACTCTTTGACGTCACGAGGGATGGAGGAGTGACGTCACGTTCAAACCGCACGCTGCTTTCCATACTTTTAATAATTTTTTAAGGATAGAAATCAAGCTGCAAAAAAATAAGAGGACATTTTTTCATAAAATACTTTAATTTAAACCAATGAAAAAAATTACTGGAAAGGCCCATTACAGATTATATCTTACACAATGTAAATAGCAAACTATTAAATGCGAATGAAAACGACAAACCAACACAAGAAATTCTGATTGTCTGATTTTGACAACATAAGTCTGGCAACCTCGGACACGGCAGCCAACTTTTGGACCGTAAATTCCCCCTTTATATGATTAATTATTCCATTTACACTTTGGATATTTAGATTTTGTTCAGTGGCTGCAATTGTTACTACAAATGTCAAAATTGCAAACTTATCGTAAATGAATTATATCAACTCGTTGTTTATTTAGAAACCAACGAGCGTAGGCCAGTCTTGCTGGATAATCCTATACTTTCATGGTATCCACTTTCTCTTTCGCGCTCCCGAATTGTTTGCATCAAGTATACCCTGTATACATTTAGAAATGGACATGAGCCCAGAAAGCCAAATTTTGGATATTGCGTGGGGGGGGGGGAGAAAACGCTTAACTTCAAATAGTAGTTTTCCTACGACCACATGGGAAAGTAACGTATATCACACTATACAGTACCTCGGAAAGTGCCTTATATCAAACTAGCGTGCGAATTACTTTCCACACATTAGCGGAAAGTAACTTTCCGCACGCATGCGGATAATCAGTCAAATGTATGATTTTTATTAAGATTGACCACTGTCAAGCTGTCAAATATATAATTTCTGATTAGATTTACCTATGTAATATCTAAATTTGGAGCGAACTATTTAAAAAGTGAAATTATTCCATTTTCTTGATTGAAAATAGTATAGGACGTGGTCGTGGATCGAGCCCGCGTACTCTGCGTCAGAAGTCCGATGTTGTACCAACTAATCCAAACCATCATATCTATATAGTCTGAAAATGTGATCGTCTTGAAAGGTAGGTATTTATCAACAGTAAAAACACAAGAGCTTTTTTTTATCGGATAAATTTCTCTTTGCAACGAAACGGTTTTGCCAATCACTAATTTTACGAGAAACACTGACATGATAAAATCGCGACACCGAAGGTGGAGCGATTTTATCTGATGTCAGTTTTTCGAGCAAATTCAGTGATTGGCAAAACATTGAATTAAAGAGAAATTTATCCGATAAAAGAAAAGCTCGAAAAGTTATGTGATATACTATTACCTAACTAGTGCGCTAAAGCGTCGTTCGGCTAGCAATCGCGTGCGGAAAAGTGTCTTTACGCACGTGTTAGGTACACATTTTTTCTACTAGCATGCTGAAAATAACCCAAAAGTTAACATAAAGAAACATTTATTGTTGAATACATATTAACAAATTAATTATTGTTATTTGACACTCATTTTTAATGAGGCTTATTCCATGGCTATTTAATTGAAAAATTTAATTGAAAAATACGATTTTTTTATTGAAAATTATGGCAGAATTATAATAAACCTATCGATTTTTCAGTCATTTGGTAAACTACAATCAGAAAAATATATATTTTAAATGTTCAAATGTCAGTATACTCCTCAAAAACTCATCAAATTTAATTCCCGCCCTTTCCGCACTGAAAAAAATGTGCGGAAAAGTGGATTTTTCCGCACGCTAGTAGAAAAAAGTTTCTTTAGTTTCCCCCCGATCACCAAAACTTGGCTTACTCGATTCATTTGCATTTCTAACCTGTTTTTTTCCGATGTAATGACTGGATTATTGTCATAGCAGATAGAGGTATTATTAAATGTATAAGTTGAATTAAATTGACAACAAATTGACATTTATCATAAACATTTTTGTTAGGTACGTTGTAACAACACATAAAAAAATGGAAAAATCCGACTATCTGGGTGTGGTTTTTCGCAAAACAAGGGATGTTGCGGACAATGCTTTAAGGGAGGAGCTTATCAGCTATAATATATCAAGAACATTGATAATTTGCAATAATTTTATGATAGATTTCGAAAGCGTGTGAGATAATAATAATAAGTTTTTATCCAAATCTTGAAACCGACATTTTTTAAAATTGTCAAGTTGACAAGTATACTTATTCACAGAAAATATTTTCAAATTACCTTGGAAACGCTAAGACATAAATGATAATTACCCATGGGGTTCTTAGCAGTGTAATTGATTACTAATTGGCTATTTTTGAACACGTGACTAAAAATACACATTTTTAATAGGTTTACATGCGAAAAAAAAGTATCGTGGCTTTGTTCCTACCAGCACATAGAAACATTTTCACTTCTATTAATACTGAGACACTAAGTCCTCAATAATGTAGTGAGTCCGGCCTTTTTACACAAATGTCCGGCCAAACTCGCTGGTCTGTCCGGCTATTAGGTTTGGCGACCTGGTAATCCTATTTTCGACAGATTTGTCACGTTCACTAGTTTTTTTCCTGTAAGTTTTTCTTTCACTGAATCAAACTTATATTGACTAATTTTGGTGTCGTTAACTTTATCATAGTGTCAAATACCTTTGCAGGACCGCACCCTGTCTAGCCTGGCCCTTGAAACTGGGGACGCCCACCCGCTTGTTATGCACATGATACTTATTCTACAATGACACGTGGATGTCTGCTCTCGTCATAAATTATCTCCGCTATAAGAGGTGTGTGTGACATTAGAAATAATTAGTGGTAAGTAGAATGCGTGCACATGTAGTACGTTGATGGTAATTAGCAACTAAAAATGTGTGCAGCATGTATTATTATTCAATCGTTATGTAAACTGACAAGGTTAGAGTAAATTAAATAATACTATAAAAGGATGCACAATGAATGCAATAATTATACAATAAATTAATGACCTAGGATGCTTCGGAATCGGTTCGTTAATCTATTTTCTGACCGGTCCGATTTTCTCAAGTAGGTATTAATCTGTTAAAATAGTTATTTTTTCAGACCTTAGTTTGTGGAATTAATTCATTAAATTTAATTCCATTTGCAATAAAAATCTACAAAAAATGTTACAAAGCATGTCCTCATCCGTAGGATTAGAACAAAATTATCAATTATATGGACACAATAAGCCCAATCAGAATAAAAGACGAAAAGAGAGATGAACAGGTGCTTCAAATTCAAATAACGGAAAACTACGAGGGCACTGACTTTTTGAATTACCCGGGTAATAAACGCAATATTCCTCCCGTCAACTTACATCTATTAATAGATTATGTAATCCGGACGGCACTTGTAACAGTGGCGTAACTAACGCCAGTGCAACCAATGCGGTGCATTGGGGCGCAGGCCTTACGGGGACGCAAAAAACTGATATTCTGGAAAATTTTTAGCAAAAAAATATTTTGAAGCAAAACTCCCTGTAGCTTACCGAAAATAAATGTAAGAAAAATATTCGTGGTATTATTCGTTGGAGGTTATGCGGGGGGGTAAAATGTGTCTACGAATAGGGGCGCACGGGGAATACTTGCATTGGGGCGCAGAGTCAGGACTAGTTACGCCACTGACTTGTAATGAACAAATCGACACGGTTACTTGAAAAACACTTGTTCACGACAGATAACGATAATTGCTGAAGACTATCTCCTTGGAGCCCCTTCCTAAAGTTCGCGAAGGTGTCTCATGGTCGCCTTAATTATAATGTTGTTTGCAGCTCTGGTCTAATGAAGAGAGAAGATGAATACATATAATTTGGGCGACAACTTATAAAGATATTTTACTTTGAAATAATTTGATGGAATAGAGAATGGAGGTAGGTAGAGGTAGTGATCGAAATATGTATACGTCGCCTCAACATTGAATTTTCGAGGCTCCATTTCCCAGTAAAAAAAGGAAACTAGATTATTTGACGCAACTCTGGTTTGAGGCCTTTTGAATTGTTGAATTGAATTGTTTTTGAATTTGCCGGTATCCAGTACCTACCTCTCGTTTGACTGGGATACAGCAGCTTTATTTGAATAAAGCACACTTTCAACTATTTTTAGACAATTTATATTTTTTGTGACAATGAACAAAAGAAAAATTAACAATATTTGATTTATACAGTGGTTAACAAAGATAGATGTTATTCCGCCAAAATATGAACTGACTGTCTGTTATGTCTCCTTTTAGGTACAGTTGCCTGTGTCGGTAGTGGAGCTTTTCCGCTAGCCTTTAATTAATGATTTATGACTGCGGTATCGACCATTAAGGGTGACGACGAGAATATTTGATATTGGCACAAGCATTTTTAATAAAAAAAGCATTATTTTGGCTTCTAGTAGCTATTGCTGATTTTTTTCAATATGCAATATGCATATTCAGTTGACAGAATTAATAACGCAGATATTATTTCTTGGATCATGATTCTTCTCCTATAGCAGAAGATGTACTGACCGACTGTAAGCATGATAAAGAAAGTGATGTAAACATTTGCATACACTTATTCCAAATTATTTCCTAAAATGTACTGGATAAGTTGGTTTGGATCGTTGACAGAGTATATTGAATTGAATTTTTACAGTTGGTGTCTAAACAAACTCTACATATGCTTCATTCGGAAAAATAATAAGAATAACTAAAATTATAATATCTGCTTTTAGCACATTGCTCAACTTTTTTGGCCACCTCAGGCGTGCAGTTGCAGTCTAAAAATTCTTAATAACAAATAATTTTGCTGCTTAAAAATTTATCATCGCAATTTTCAAAATATTCGACGGTAGGTAGGTACTGACTTTATTGTTCATTGGTCTCTATTGTGTTGAAATTAGTTCATGTTTCGTCCATGCTTAACGGAATGGTGTAAAAACTTGTTCGGATTGGGAATACGCCACATTAGTGTTGACGTCACATGGTAGGGAAGTTATGGTCTTGTATCTAAACAAAGCATTCTGTCGTTTGAGTTTGTTAGTGAGAGATTTTAGTGTTTTTTACGTGGAAATTCAAAGATATAAGCATTTTAAGGTATGTATTAATGTGTAACATAGAGTATTCAATCATTTTGTACAAATTTTGACGAAACTGACCCAAATTTTTTTTTAAATAATTAATTGATAATCATTATTCATAACCTCAATTTATATCTTTATGATGTTTCTGAAACAAGAATACCTATTTCACACTTAAGCAGGTCTGATTTGAATTCGTATTAGATATTGTGGAACTAAATTGATAATAATTGATATTAAATTTTGTTTACATACATTGGTACAGTGTTGATGGGCATCTGGCTGCAAGCATTATACTGTTAGAGAAAAATGCAAACTTTTAAGATTTCCCAAGGATTCAAAAACTAGAAACCCCGGAATTAAGTTAACAAGGTTGGTAGATAGACTTGAGATAATTTATTTATTTATTTTTTAAGTTGGTTTACAATCTAAAATTTGCCATAGACGAACTATACAACCAGGCCCCGGTGTATAATTGTGCAGTTGCCACTTTGTTGATGGAAACAAAGATTGTTTTTACACAATAAAGAAAAACAATTGAAGTTTGCTTCTCCAGAAAAGAAAACAAGAAAAACGAAAGAGCTGGACATGGAAGAAACTCCTGAAAATCCTATGTAAGTATTGCCAATAATCAATATCAATTGTTTTCTTAGAATGTTGATATTTTAGATATGAAACAGAACTGACTGATCCACAACCATCCACCTCAAAACAAGCCATACCATCAGGGCCTATGTCTGCAGAAATTGATGCTAAAAATTATTTTCTGAAGCAAGATCTGCAGCAAGCATCAGATAGACTGACACATTTAGCCGAACATTTTTCTTTTGAAAATATAAGGGGCAACAACAAACTTATACTATTGTATACAGGCATACCTACCGAAAAAATATTCATGTTCCTTTTCAGTTTATTAAAAAACATAGGACATAAATTATTATTATTATTATCATTGGAAGGTACAAAAATTGAGCAAAGTGGATTAGTTATTGATGACTTTGATGAAATTAAGACAAAATTTTCCCCATGAGGATTTAGCAGTTAGATTTAATGTCACAGGCATCGGTATCGAATGTGGTAACAACATGGCTTCATGTGTTGCATGAAATCATTTTCAAACAAATGATGTCAAAAATACCACCCAGATCAAAAATAAACTTTGTTTGCCAAATTGTTTTAGCAGCTTTACACACTGCAGAATAATTTTAGATCTAGTATGAGAGTTCAGAAACTAACATTTAGTTCGTACAAGCATAGAAACACATGCAAGGGTTTGATAGGTGTAGTTCCAAATGGAGTAGTTACTTATGTGTCATGCCTATATCCAGGATCAACTTCGGATAAGAAAATTGTTAAAGATTGTGGACAAAGGTTTTTTGATCAAAGACATGATGTCTGCAGGAGTTCACATCAATATTCCTCCATTTTTAAACACAGCCCAGTTTACCCCAGAACAAGTAAGACAAACAGAATGTATTGCGAGAGCTAGAATACATGTTGAATGAGCCATTCGTAGAATGAAAATATATAATATTTTAAATTTTATTCCTACTTCATCGTTACCACATGCTGATGCTGTTTTTCAGGTTATAGGTGCTTTAACCAATTTACAATACCCTTTAATCAGGGAAGTAGAACAGTATTATACTGAGATTGGCACAAAATCGTAAGTCATGCATTATTACCCAAATTATATTATAATTAATTATTTAGTTTTTTGTATTCTTTGTTCTACAGTCGATATCAAATAATGCAATGTATACTGAATAATTAGTATGATTTTATACAATATACAGTTATTTTATTTATGCAAAAGATGTATACATATATTATAATTTATTTTATCTACAACTTTCATGTAACGAGTACGATTTGACACTATTTTTAGTGTCATAATGACGTATATTACCGCACTAGTGCGGTAATGAGAATCTAGAAACATATTAATACCAGAATTAAATATTTAAAATAACACTGGAAGCTGCATTTTCAATTTCCGAAAGGAGATTGTCTTCGCTTGAACTCATTTTTATAGATTTTTGTTCATTCAACTTTGAAAATTTGATGACATAACTAATTTATTTTATTTCCACATCCTTGTTTGTCTTTGATGATATGGTCACAAAATATGATACACATATTATTTAAAATACGTTGGATTGGAATTTTTTTTAAATTTTATAATTTAGGTACTGTTAATAATACTAATAAACAGTTGTAGATAAAATTTTGTACGTAACACGTGTGATAGGAATTATTAACGCACTAATGTGATTACACGACTCGGCCTACAGCCTCGTCTTGCAAACTTCACATGCGTGCGTTAATAATGTCCATATCCCACTAATTACGTAAATAACTATTATAAAATTAATGTGAAATAAAACAAACTGCTTACAGAATATAAATATTTTATTTCATATTAACTACAAATTTGTGGTAGAAATTGTCTCAAATAATATGATCATTTGGGATCCATATAACAAGATAGCACATATCCCTGTTGGTTGTAAGCAGCCCACCCTGAATTTGGTCAAAATAAATATGATTTTCATTCACCTTTATAATGCCCTCTTCACAATAAATAATATAGGATTTGTCATTTTCCAATGTTTTTTTCAAATCACTTTCCTTGCGGTATTTAAAAGGGCACTTTTCACTTACATATCCATCAGAAATTGTACCCAAAAAACCACATTCGTGTAGATGAAATCCTGCAGGTTCAACAATAAGTCCAGTAATTTGTTGGAATTTATCTACACCATATTTTTCATTTTCCCTGTCCCACTGAATTGCCTGCACACCACTTAAATCATATCCCTCCAGTAAACTTTTGAACAAACATTTTGGATATTTATTCCTTTTACAAGCAGACAAAATAACAGCAAACTTACTGCTTGTTATTCTGTGCTTGCGTGCAATTAGCCAGTTTTCATTATTTCCCTGACCAATTGTTAGTTGGTGTACTGATTGTATGATATCTTGAGTTACACCACATTTCTCTATAAATAATGATTCTTTATTCAAGGCATTTCCATATTCTTCGGAAAAGATAACATCTTCAATACTTGGGATGAGGAGATTAATCTTCTCTGAAGGAGTAGACATTAGCCACCAAGAAAATCCTGTAGGATTTGAATCTCCCAATTCTTTCTTGAATAGATGAAGTTCGCTGTCATTTGCTGGTCTTTGAACAGCCATATAATTTGTTCTTTTAGGCTGGTAGATGTCTTTTATTTTAGTAATGACATCAACTTCATCTTGTTTATGTGGCTTGTTCCACACACATGCCTTATCAGTAACACTGATGTTATGATAAGCATATATGCAAAGGGCTGCCATTTGGTGACATACTGCTAGACCTCTTGGACAAGAGCATTTAGTGTCCACTATGCCATCATCAAAATCAATTGAGATCTAAAATACAAATTTTTGATAAAATTCCAAGTTTTACAATTTACTTAATATCAAGGACATACCTACACTGTATATTTTTTCATACTTGCTCTAACTGCACCTTTCAATAGAGCTGGTAGAACTTCCCCATCGAAGATCATTCTTACAACATTCCCACTTTCGTAGGACTTTTAACTTTTTTGCAGCTGTGCTGCATCATTTTTAAAAAACTCTGCTATCACAGAAAATGATATAACATGCTTGGATTCCACTTTAAAAAAGAAATACGTTAGAGATTGTAGGTATTCCAATGTTCGTGAAATAGTTAGGTATAACGTTTTCATTGAAGATGTGTAAATGTAAAATGATTGGACACGTGTTAAAACCTATATATAAATATATTATATATATATATATATATATATATATATATATATTGGTATTTAATTATCCTATAATAAGTTTGTTTGTTTATGTTTGATATTATAACATAACCTATATGAAAGTGAAGAACAAACGATTATTTGAAAATCTATCATAATTAAATGGAACTTTGTGGATTATTCAGAAATATAGATTGTATTTTACTTACTTTTTTGATAGTTTTAATGCCAACAAAGTCTCAAATATTCCAAAATTCAAAAATTTGTATTGCTTCCAATGGTATAGTGTAACTATTGTTAATGTGATGACCCATATTTTTAATCCCTTTAAAGGAAAAAAGCCGCCCAATGGGGTGCATAAATTTTTTTTATAAATTCGAATATTGTGAAATAATAATTTTTGAATATAATTCAAATTAATATAGTTGATTAAAATTAAATTGCATAAAATTCGTAATACAATTACGAGTATGAGCAATCGGGACACCCATTCCGAGGATATCTTTTTCATGTCCAAATACTTATGTCGTCTGTCCTAACTCAAGTGAAATGTCTACACACTCAGCCACCTCAGGTAGTTTAATTCTCCGTTCGTCATTAAACAACTTCTTAATCATTGAAATTGATGGAGCAGATGTATTTATCAAGCTTTTCCTTTTGATGAGGTTATATATCTACTTTTAATTACTATCAGGTTGAAATGCACAGTTTGCTTGAAGGCAGATTTAGACGTATCCAGTAGCTAGCGCCAGCACTGGAACGTTCAAGTTGGTTCAACTTTACCGAGAACACGAATGTTTATGGAATCTGCGACATAGGTACTACGGATGTAAATTGTGATATAGAGGTCGTTCCCGTTATAGTCCTATCGCTGATCTATATTTGTTTTTTCTTTAATATTCCGTCCTCCATATCAGTAAGATCCTGTAGTGATAGCGCGGAAATTGTCTTGACACATTTTCTTTTAAACAGACGGCTTCGCCCCACATTCAGTTTTGTAACGCACCTGATCACAAGCACACATTAACGACAAACTGGACAGGACTCATGTAAACGACCTGGTCCAGAGCTGGCAGTGTCCTAGCTGGCGTGCCAGTGAGACTGGTGCCAGCTACTGGATACGTCTAAATCTGCTTTAAACCTTGAGAGTCTTTTATTAGCTGGCAGCTTACTGGAGCAGTATTTGAAATTCATGCGCGAGAATTTCAAAGTCACCGATGGCGGCTCGTGGAGGTTTTTTCCACATTGCAGCTCGAATCGGCGTTGTGCAAAACACAATCGTTTAACACCAGCTATTTTTATTTAATAAACATCATTAGATATATAAGTTCTGCTTGTCTTTGTACTATCGGTCAGCTTGGGCTATTCCACACGTGACCTACTCTTTAGTTAATAGGCTGGTGTGCTTTGAATTTTTAACGAGCTGATTCTACGTGCTCATTGAGGAAGTTTTAAACATAATAATTACAAGTTTTATATGATCACAACCTCAAAAAAGCAATTCCATAAGACAAACATTAAGAGAGAACAGAGGTTTCCAAATGCAATATCTGAAAATCCTCTTGCGTTATTCGATTTGTATACAGTATGTTTTTCCTATTTTAGATGATTTTTAATTTAACGTTTTCATACTGATTGCGAAAAAGCTTAGCTTGATACACGAGTTACACAAGTACGACAAGAATAATATAAACAAGAACAACACTACTTGGATTGGAAGGGAGACAAGAATTGTTATATTTGTGAATTTTCGCAATTAGATCAGTCCCCTTTACCCAAACATAACGAAGTAGGAAGAGCAATGAACATACGCCCACCTGTTTTGTTAGAGAGGACTGAACAAACAATTCTTCTCTCTCTTTCAAGTAGTGCTATTCATAAATTACTATCCTTGTTGTAGGTACTTGTGTAAATCCAATGTCGAGCTAAGATTTTTCGCAAGTTGTATAAATTAAAACATTTTAATACAACTTACTCATATAATTTAACAGCGTATTTTTTTTATTTCAGTGTGGATTTATGCAGCAACATTTAACAATTATCAATAATAATTAGCATTTAACAATTAACATTTATCAATTGAACTACTCATTTCACTATGACTCCATTTATGCAGACAATTAACAATTATCATTTAACAATTACGAAGTTGGCCAACTTTTAACTTTCTTAAATTAAATGTACCGAATTTTCATCTAGTGCAGATCGCAGTACGCAGTACTTTTACAGTTACTTTTTTCACAGCAAAGCGGTTGACTTGGGGTTATGTTGGGTGTTTCAGTTTGTTTATTTTCAAGTTGTACTAATAAAAGAAAAAGAGTCTCCAATTCTACTATACATCTTCAAAATTGTTCCAATGCACAAATAGACATAAAAATGTAGGGTTATTGTAGCTAGAATCTCGGGGTTTTGCGCATGCTTACTATTTTCTCCTAATTTATAATTGTGTCTGCATAAACAATGGCAGTTTTACTAATTGTTAAATGTAAAATATTAATTGTTAAATGCTAATTGATAATTGTTAAATGTTGCTGAATAAATCCACACTTACTACTATTTTGTTGTGATCAAGTTCTAGGGATATTTTAGTGACACTATTTAACCCATTACTATGATTTACTGCTTTGATACGAGGCTTAAAGTGGATTTACTTAATTCCTCTGATTATCTAAAACGCCCATATTAATATCACTTTACGTATTTCCAGTCGTTAATAGGAAATACTCATGTATTTTTTCGAACTTTCAATCCTATACATCTCTATACATCTATGGTCAAAGTATAATAGAAAATATAACTACTAAGTAATAGAATAGTAGTTTGTTCAACAGTGTGGATATGATGGCCATATCACACGAGGACGAAGTTTGAGTTTATTCATAATTATACCAATTCAATTTTATGTTTCCACTAATTTTTTGTGGTAAACGTACAGTTCTTAAATGTACAATAAGTATAATGCTACGGTTTCCCTTTTTTAATATGCGATGCTGTTATAGGTATAAGTTGCCGGACTCCCACACGAAGGGTACCATTATTATCTATAGTAATGAATATACTGCTAAATATTTCAAGCGTCTACCTCATAGACTTATAATATAAAGGAGACCACATTGTTTACATTTCGAGGCGATCAATCATCATTCTATCTTTCAATTTTATCTCTCTCCCTCCAAATTGCGTCGTTGACAAATCTCCATAATTCCGAGAAAGTATTTCGAAATAATTTAAGTATATTTAAAGAACTGGAGAACACTGCTTTTATAATGCATATATTGAAAAAAAAACTTCCATAGACCATCCAATTTTGAATTGATTGATCCTTACATTACTAAATAATCAATAAACTTTGCAAATATTCCTAAATTAAAAACGAACAATAAGTACAAAACAGCGCTTTGGCAACACCCCATATGTTTTGGTACTTTATTTAATGACTAATAGTATACGCGTAGTTTTGCTATGTTGCCGAAGTGATATAGCTCTTTTAGTACTTACTATACTATTATAAGGTGTTTTTTAGTACTTATTGTGGAAATTTTACTTTGTTTGGCCAACCATGGTAAATTCTTGTGTTGTTTGTAAGAAAGTGGAACATTTAAACCCAAATTTAACTTTTCATAGGTAGGTGAGGTTATCTTTTTAGTGGCGTGGCGTGGTATAAGTGTTTGTAAATATCAGAGGTGTAGAAGAAGGGTTTTGGTGTCTCTTGGTGTTAATTAAATAAACCACTACCAAATTAGTATACAGAATACATTATCTGAACAATGTAAGACTCATTGTGAAAACCACATAGTATTTGTTTTATTGTTGAAATCAAATATGACACCCAAACGAATAGCGGGCAGTCGTAACATTCGGACAGGACAGTCTACTAGTACATCATAAGTTATCAAATTTCCATATTTTGTGTGCTTTTTATATATTTTTCATTTTTTCATATTTATATTAAAGTAAGAATATTTATATTGTTAATATCGTTTAAAAGTTGCGAAGTTTGAACTATTCAATCAAAATGTGAATGATTAACCTGATATCTAATGAAATGAATTCAATTATATGGTTTAGAGTACCTTGTACTAGGTATTATTTTAAAACTGGATGAATAAATACATACCTATAAGTATTTCAATTCATTATTCATTTATATACCCATATCACTCTTTCATTTTGTTATTTTTTCACGTTTTAACTGGTTTATTGATTTGTCTATACAGTTTTTGTGAATTTTGAATGACAATAAAACATTTCTCACTTTCCTTGCCTTATTACATCCTGCAATCATAATCCAATAAAAAAACGTAATATATTTAATTATTGTTGGTAGATTTTGAACCGTAGGCCACTGGTGATGAAAATCAACAGCCCAATTACACTGTTGTCATTTTGATCACGCGCTCGACAAGGACTATGCTTTCTTTCTTGCACTTATAGCTTTTTTTAAAACAATAATAGATCGCCTTAAAAAGCATTTTATCAATGAAATATTTTGTCTCTGGTATTTATAAGTCTATGGTCTACCTGATGTCGATATCAATATCGAGCAGAATAATTATTTAAAAATAAAATTAACAATTAAAAAAAAAATTCGCGGGGGGATTGAACCCTGGTCTATCGCGTGTGAATCTGGTATGTTTACCACTCGACCACCGAGGAAGATGCTAATCGTTTATCTATAACGTCAGATGTATTACATAATTTTATAAAACCTTTATTAGGCACTGTTTTTTATAACGTCAGATGTATTACATAATTTTATAAAACCTTTATTAGGCACTGTTTTTTCACGTTTGTTGTTTTATTTTTAACTAGTATTATATTCCAACTGAGTTAAGTGCTATTTTTATTATTTATTCAGTTTGATAAAAAAAATCTATGCTTGTTTTTCTTTGTTGATAATATAAATTTCCATGTAAAATTTAATTAGGTATGGTAAATATTTCTACATCAAGTTTTACTCACATTACAGTACATTATTATGGCATTTTTCATTTACCCATATCAAAACTTCTGTTGACTTCTAGTTCGTACTCAAATGTGAATAGACAATAATCTAAACATACAATAGCTTTTTTGTACATATTATTTATATTATTCAATTTGACATGAATTACTGATAACCTTACATTTTGTTCACAATAATGTGACATTTGGTTACAGTTACAGCTTTCGCCATGGCCTGTGACCAATGATTAATCAAATTATAGACTTGTATTGATCCGTCCTTGGACACGACACCTGCGAGCAATATAATACATATGTCACATAATTGTCAATTAGTTCGAAAAGTCTGAAGATTACCCTTTCGGAACATTAATATTATTTGGAACACGACTGTTGACTGTTGACTACGTAGTATAACTAATCTAGTAACTTTTAGTGGTGTGAGGTTTCTTAAAATGATCCTCCTAGTTTAAAAACCAGGTATAGTGGGGCTTAGACAATCAAATATACTTCTGGGAGACTACAACCAGTTGAGAATAAATGTACTCACCAGGTGTCGCGTGTTTATGATGCTCAAAGTAATGGAGAAAGGAGTATGTAGATTCTGTAGAATGGAAGGATAAACCTCTATCCGCATGCATAGGAATTCAGAATCCTAGGACACAACACCTAGGAGACAAATATCCTAAAATTAATCAGGGAAGTAGGTCTAAAGTAGCTGTTAGTATATGAGACGGGGCACAATAGATCTTTTAGGTATCAGTGAGTATCACCCCAATACATATTATACAAACAACGGTATGATTCTTTTTTCACGCATACAGGGTGGTGGAAATTTGTGCGTAATATTAATAATTTGTCCTAAATACTAGCCTGTATTATCGTTTTTCTATAAGGTTGGAATCCAGAAATTAAGGAATATTAATTTGATGATTTTTTGGATTGAAGTTGGAAAAGTGCCATTTGGAGGAAAATAATATTTTTTTCAAATTTTGTGCCTCGAAACATCTAGATTATACGTTGACACTAATAACATTTGGTGTTACTTCTTATTTTCTGTACTTTTCAAATATGTACTTAAAATGCTCGTTAACATATGGGATGTTATTCCAAGTCAAAACTTACGTACTGATTAAAATAGAGATCGCAGAATAGCAATTATTCTAACGCTTTATAAGTTTTTGAAAAATATTTTTCAAAGACACTGACCGTTTAATTAAGAAGAAACAACTACTTCCCGGGCTATAGGCAACGACGGATATTAGAAGACTATTCAAAGTCAAACGGGGTTGGCATATCTACAAGATATTTAAACCAACCATTTTGGTTTTGCGCCTCATCAGTACAAGGTATATGTTATCCGTCCGCGAGCTTAAAGCCTAATCACGGACTGAAGAATACCCTAAAATCACAATCAATACATGTCTTCCAGTAACGGAAGTGTTAAAGATCTGACAGTAGCGACATCTTCACCTCCAACCCTCGCTCCAACCGCAAAGCAGTATTCGAATCTGACAATGAGACCTTGACCTCGAAACTATAAAGTATTATTACATTTTCCTGTAATATTGTCATATTTATTAAAGCGCTTTACCAATAGATATCGCGGAATAGTAATTATTCTAACGCTTTATAAGTTTTTGAAAAATATTTTTCAAATACATTGGCCGTTCAACTGAGAAGAAACAACTTCTTCCCGGGCTATAGGCCCCGACGGATATTGGATTACACTTCAAAGTCAAACGGACTTGGCATATCTACAAGATATTCAAACCAACCATTCTGGTTTGCAATTAGAAGGGATAACATAACTTGTATACCGGATTCGGCGTATTTGCGTATCTTTTACACTTCCGTAGGTAACTGGAAGACATGTAGGTATTGATTGTGATTTTAGGGTATTTTTCAGTCCGTGATTAGGCTTTAAGCTCGCGGACGGATAACATATACCTTGTACACTTACACTTACACTTATTTTGGGTTATGAAGAACGTTAGACCTAATAGGGTATTTTTTATCACTTCGGGGTGCTCCATCTACCGTTACTGTAGGCGCATTTCCCAATTAATCACCTTTTATAATGATGGTGTTTGTGACTCGGTTTGTGACAATTTTCGTCACAGACGAACTGCTTTAAGCCGGGATAAAAACTCGTATTTAAATTCAGAGTACTCAGAATTATTAGGCTAAAAACAAAAATTAATGAAAGCACACACCATGTCGTCCCACACCCAAAATAATATAAAGGATTAGATTTTTTTATTTAGTTGTTTTCCTTGAAAATCATGGGACCAAAATTTTACGTGTTGAATGATTCGGCTTCTGCGCCACTAATATATCATGCAAAATGTATTAATTTGTTTAAGTAGTATCCGAAAACTATTCACGCTTTTTTGGTTTTATAACGGAAGCTACACCACTCCAAACAGGATATAAGGTCGATGATATAGCATATAAAAAACATTCTTAAAAAACAACCATGCGTACCAAATTAGTAAATTATTTATATTCAGTAATTCATGAGCAGTGGTAGTTCGTTAAATGGGTTAAACTAAATGAAATAGATTACGAGCTACATTAAATCTTTTTTTTTTTTTTTTTATTTCAAAAACATTTATTTTCCCCGCATCAACTTCTATGAGTTATTAGCGGGGGAGACAATACAATTTTATGGTAATAGTAACAATTTTCCAATTTCAGGTATAAATAATTATAAGTAGCAGTTTTTCTAAATTTTTGATTTTAGTTTAATGTCTTTTAGATAGCCAAGAACTTCATTTTCATTTGATGAAAGTATACTTTTTAGGTTGGAACTTAATTTGTAAGTTTTTCTTGCTGTGTCATACATTGGACATTCCAGTAAGATGTGTTTCACTGTGATCACTGTGTGACAATTTTGACAGGTGGGTGCGGGTTCTTTTTTCATGAGGTGTTGGTGTGTTAAGTGTGTGTGCCCGATACGCAGTCTATTCAGTATAACTTGGTCTCTTCTTTTGTAGGAAGTAGGGAGAACTGTTGTAATTTGTGGTTTGATTTCTTTTAATTTGTCATTTGTTTTATGCCAAATAGACTGCCATTGTTGATCTATCAACGTTTTGATTGGGGTTTTGTGATCCATATGTGGATATTTTTCTAGCATAGGTGCGTTTATAGTTGGATATTGACAAGCTAGGCGGTCAACTTCTTCATTCCCTGATATTGCCATATGTGACGGTACCCATAGTAAGGATATATTCTTACCATTTTGTTGTAATTCGTACAGTTTTGTCCTGATTTGTTGTTGAATGGGATGTGTTGGATACAATTTCTTCAAATTTGACAGTGCGCTTAAAGAATCAGAGATTATTAAAAATGAACTACTATCGTTTTCTATGCATAATTTAAGAGCTTCTAATATAGCAACTGTCTCTCCTGTGTAAATACTGCAATTTTGTGGTAATCGAATGACAAATCTGTTGTTTTCACAAATATATGCTGCTGTGTTCCTTGTTTCTGTTTTCGAGGCATCGGTAAAAATAAGAGAGGTGTTAGGAAATTTGGATATTATATGTTTGAAGGATTGCTGAATTATGGATGGAAGGGTGGAAGTTTTTTGGTACTTTGTTAGGGACGTGTTTATGTACGGTAACTCAATTAACCACGGAGGAGTTTCTATTTTGGTGGTTAATGAACGATTAAGTTCTTTGATATTAAACCCCAATCGTTTAATTCTTTCATGAAAAGGTGATTTTTTGATTGATTTACGCTCATAGAATGAACTCACGTGGTTTTTAAAGACGGAAGGGTAAGATAGGTTATGGGGATTTGCAGATATTCGGGCGGCATAATTTAATGAGAGGAGTTGGCGTCGTAGGTATAAGGGTGCTTCAGATGCCAGGGCTTGAATGCTGGATATTGGACTACTTCTAAAGGCACCTAGTGATGAACGTAATGCTGTAGATTGAATTACATCCAGTTTTTTCAAAGAGGTTTTATTTGCAGTTTCATAACAGATAGCACCATAGTCTAGCTTACTCCTTATCAGTGACTTATATAAATTAAGTAGGATTGCTGTATCTGCACCCCACGTGGTATGAGATAAAACTTTGATTAAATTTATTCTTGGTTGACATGATTTCTGCAAATATGTTATGTGGGGTTCCCAGTTTAATTTTTGATCAAAAATAAGACCCAAGAAATTTGTTTTGCCTGCATTAGATATAGGAATATTATGTAAATACAAATTTAAATCTAGTTCGCATTTACTTTTACTGAAAATCATGTAGTGTGTTTTTTCAGTGGAAAATGAAAATCCAGTTTGAAGAGTCCAATATTCCAATGTATTCAAAACATTTAGTAAAAGTTGTTGGGCTAAAGCAAGATTTTTACTTTTAGTATAAACAACAAGATCATCTGCATAAAGACTTACTTTAACATTAAATTTAACATTAAATCTTATTCAGTGCATTCATAAGGTAACGCATAAATAATTCGTTATTAGCTAAATTAACAATTATATGAAAAAATCATGATAAATTTTTGATTCCAATTTATTTTTGTTAATATTTTCAGCAACATTCTTTTTCAAATAAAACTTCCTCCTTTTTCAATTTCTAGATATCATTGCCGACAAACCGAAAAAAATCATTAATTCATTCGGGGAAGGACACAAACATCGAATTTTTCCTGGATGGAATAATATGTCCGTAATCGAAAAAATATCGATCCCAACCATTTTCCTAAATTCTCGAATAAATTCTTTAGGAACTTGCGACGCAGCTTACAACTTAACTCGAAATTTGAGTCTTTTACGTTAATATCTCTTACTGATCATTTTTACGCGTAAGTCGTTCGTGCGAGTGAAAACGCTCTAGTCAGTACCCGCCTAGAATTTTGCTCGCACAAAAATTGTGGCAAATATTATTCCCTTTAGCTAGCAGTTCATGTTATTAACATTAACAATTTCGAGATGCGGTTTGTTGCAATCTGCAGAGTTGTAGTTTAATAAAATTTTATTTAGGTACATAATATTTCTTTAACGCTTGTGAAGAAAAAAAATGTTTATCCGATTGTTTAAGAAAATTACGTTTTAGGGTTTAAAATTTAGACGAAAGGTAACCTTTTCAGGGAATTAAATAACTCATTGTTGCATAGGGAACACCTTTTTGTCCTAGGCAAAAACATATTTTTTTCCTACACTATGAGAAAGTTCAATTTTATAAATACCAGCTTTGAAGAGGCGAGAAAAGTACCTTTTCATTCTCCCCCCCACGAAAAAATATATTTTTATTTGAAATAGGCAAGCGAAAGTGAAACATGCTAGATGCATGCTAGGTTATCGGTAGCAAAGTATGAAAAACTTTCGTGCCCTGGAGCGCTATTCTGTAACTCGTATAGGAAAGAAATCGGTATCGGTAAGACTAACTTATCGACAGCCATCGGTAAGTCGCATGTGCGGCATTCTGTATACCTTTTCACCGACCGATATCGCGAATCAGAATCGATGAGGATCGGTATGTCTACCGTGATCTCATGAACCCCTCGGTAACCGTTATCGATTTTCGTTAAAAGGAAATTTTCATTATTTGTTGGTGTTTGGTTGGATTTGCGGATTATTCAAGTGAATTTTTAATATTTGAAGAGTAACTATTTGAATTTGAATGGCTCTCCATGTACTGAATCAAATGATTCCTCTGAGCGATATTATAACGCTGAGTTTTGCTAGAACAAACAACTTCTTTAAAATGATTAATCTCTGTACTTATCCTATCTTTGAGACTCAAAAAAATACAGAGATAAATATGTAAACGCCTGATCAATTCTTAAATGCTAGTTGACTCTAAATTTCAAGATTTTGAGGTTATATAAACATAAATTGTTTAGTTCATGCTAACAGATAAAATATATGTCACTATCACTATCTATGTATAATAATATGACCCAACCTTCCAACCCTTGCACTTATCTTGGTAGAAAACACAAACAAAACCAAAATATAACCTCTAATCTTCAACTGCACTTTTGTTTGTTTACAAATTTGACAGTTTCCCTCATCGCTCATTGGGCAAATGTACAGAATCGAGTGACGTTACTTCTATGTAGATAATTTTTGGTAGCAATTCCGAGCGTCGAAAGCCGTGGCATACAGAATAGCGTTATATTAGTCCCGTCGGCCGCGCAACCGATGGCTGTTGTTAACATACCGATACCGACGACTGTCAATGCCGCGTACAGAATAGCGCGACAACGAACAAATAAAATCGGTTGCTAAGTATGAAAAACTTTCGTGCCCTGGACAACGAACAAATAAAATGTCAAATTACTTGTCAAATATTTATTTAGATTGGAAAATAAATGTAAAATTACAATTGTTGTATGTTCCTGGAAGATTTAACGGCAAATGTTGATTGAAAGCAACGTCACTGGAAATTTGGACTTGCTTGTCGATTTGCGCAACATTATCATTCAATCATATTTGACAACTGTCAAAGTATTAGTTTTTGTTGACACGAATGTTACCAAAGTAATGTTAACCCACGCCTTCTACCCATTTCATTGCAGTCTACAGAGAATTTTTTGCATCTTTAAATTGTGTGTTTCAATAATAAAATCGGGCAAATAATGGAAAGTTTAATTTGGTTCAATACATTACACGCTGCAAAAGCCCTTTTAGGTGCTCGGAGGTATATACATATATACACCTCGCACCTAAAAGTAAGCTTTCGCAGCCTGTAATGTAAATAACTATTTTCTCGGCTAGCCGTTTCCACGCTAGGAGGCGCCTCAATTGACAGATTGAATCAAAATAAGATATCCCACTTACGAATCGCTTAAAATAAACACCATTAAACGTGAGTTTGAAAATCAATTGTTAGTGTTTGTCAATGTATGTAAATTCAATCATAAGTTGTCATATTTTGATGTTTGTTTGAAGTTATGGAGCCTGAATCAGATGAAATAATAAAAGGTAAATACAATTTTCATATGAAATATCACCAACAATTATTGTGTAGGATAAAAACAGTAATGAATTTTATATTATAAATTAAAATTCTTATAAAAAGAATATTACCCACAATTATTGTGTGGAATAAAAAATTATGTGTAAACTATGGCAATGAAGTGCTTTTCCAGGCCTCAAGAAGTGGCCATATCTTCTTTCGGCCTGAAAAATGCCACTTCACCGCCTGGTTATACAATATACTATTTCGGACGCTTTTAACTGTTAATTTTAAATTTTCTAAAAGCTCTTCTACGTATTTCCTTACATTTTTGCGGCAACAAATGTAACATAGCTTCATTGGCATGCAAGATCTTCACTATCACTTTTTAATTCCATTTTGGACTTTTTCCCGCTTTTTCCGATTAGATGCAGATGCATCACTAAATGTTAAAATTGTTCTCCATTGACCGCTAAACAATATCCTGCCTCTTTTGTGCCTTTTGGTCATTGATATTGCCAAATCTGAGAGTATAGATTTTAAATAGCACCAAAAAATGAAATTTGAAGGGATAAGACCGGGTCAACTATGAGTCCATCAATAAGAAGAAGGCGTTTATTGAAAAAAATGAACGCGTTCCTAATTTCAATGCTGAATCGGTTCAAGAAGAGCAGATATCTTCACTAATTTATCTAACTATCAAGAAAAGGAGTGAAAATATCTCAGGCTGATAGCCATAGGAAGAGAGAAATATTTGAAAGATTTTCCTCGGAAAAATTGGTGAGGATCTTATAAATTTCATAAGATTAATTGAAGAAAAAAAATTTATTGAATCAAAACCTTATAGTACTATCGAACTAGTGAGCAGGAAAAAATCCACACCAAAATTTGCAACATAACGACATTATTTAAAGGAGAAACATGTATCGAATAGACGAAAACACCACAAGAAAGAAGATGCAACGCAAGGTCGAGGCACAAAAATGATCTAGGTTTTTTGTCAAATAGGATTTTAGTTTGTGGTTAGATGTGGGCACGTCACTATTATCGCTAATTTAAAGTTTTCTTTACTGAGATTGATGTACAAGTAGAAACGGTGATCTTTTCCATCACGTGACCCAATCTACGATTCATACAACACATATTTTCTACATACTATCTCTTTCTGTGGATATAAATCAAATATAACAACATACGATCGATTGTCTTCTTCACAAGACCAACAGCAAGACATACGTTATAGATTCTTTAAATTTGCCGTAATAATCGTAAAAAGAAACAACGATATTATAGACGTAACGTGAATAACTGCTCGTACTAAAAGAATTTGACATTACCGCATTTGAGGTTATGCGAGATTAATTTGCTGCCTTGTTTTTAGCGGATTTTTGGATTGAAAGTGTATTTATTGTGAAAATCAGTTAGGACTAATTCAACTATATGCCAAAGGAACCAAATTAACTTCTTGGCTGGACAGTAATGTCAAAAGTGTACGTAAACCAGGAGGATACGACGGTAAACGTTTTATTATTGTCCATGCTGGTTCATCCAAAGGATTTGTGGAAGATGCCAGTTTAGTGTTTTCCTCTAAATCATCGTCGTCAGATTACCACGGTGAAATATTTACAAAGTGGGTTTCAACACAGTTAATTCCGAATTTAGAAGAACCGTCGTTAATAATAATGGACAATGCTCCTTATCATAGTATACTAGAAGATAAGCAACCTTCCACTTCATAAAAAAAATGAGATTATCACTTGCTTGAAAGCCAACAATTTTGTCTTTAATGAAAACCTCTCAAGACCTGAACTACTACAAATTGCTAAAATGAACCGGAAAGAAAATGTATGTCATTGATGAGTTTGTTCCGAAAACATGGTCGTGAAGTTTTGAGGCCACCACGCTACCATTGTGAGTTTAATGCCATTGAGCTCATTTGGACCCACTGCAAAACATGTTATAATAAGTATATTGGCAGAGACGGATACGGTGATGAAAGGGTCTTGAGTATGTGGAAGGAAGCATTGGAAAATTGTAGTGCAAATATTTGGGGTAATTGTGTCAGGCATACCGAAAAATAATCGAATACTGGTTTACTCGAGAACAAAATTTGGTGGAATTACAAATTGAACCAGTGATAATAAATACTGGTGAAGACAGCTCAGATTCCGAAACGGATGAACTTTACTCATTGCTGTAAACATGTGTTTCAGAAGCAATAAATAAATAATAAATAAATTCTTTTACTTATTTGTTAATAACTGCTGATGTAAAGGACCAGGCACTGATAAGATATATGGGGCCTTGGGTTCCACTTAGAAATTTTCTATTATTCGTCTGTGTTTCAATTCTATCTTGATGTCTGTTGCGGATATCTCTATTTTTTATTTTTATTACGAAACGGATTCCATTTGTTATATTGCCCAGATGATGGTATATTCACCGAAACGTCGACCTTCAGGCTGTGTAGGAAACTTCTATTGACAATCTATAGCTCATCCAAAAAAAAAATTCCAATATAAGCAGTTTAGAAAGTGTAATTTAAAGTAGACTAAATATTATGTCATTTTTATGAACTACTAATTGTAAATCCTCATATAAAATCCGAGTTATCCTAAAAAAATTACCTCTCCACTAATAAGCCAGTATGGTTGATATTAATTTTGGATTTTGTAACTTATTCACCCAGTATATCGATGGTTTTAACGAATATGTCGAGATGTTAACCAGATAATTACAATCAGAAAATGAAATTTCTTGTTTAGTTGCCAATTCGTAAAAGGCCGACCTTTGGAATATTAGTCATAACGATTATTTCTATTGAGTTGACAGAAGTTTTGATTTCATTCATATGAATATTCTTGCTGACGTAACAGTCACGTGATGGAAAAGATTCACCGTTTCTACTGCATTTGTGCAATATTTGATTAATTTCTCCTCGCACCTTACGAATTTGAAAATTACTTTTCAAAGAGTAGACCGTTCACTAAGAAGAAACTGAACAATGCATTACAGTTCCAATTTAAACGGGTTTGGGATATCTTCACGATTTAACAAACCATTCTGGTTTGTAATTAGAAGGGATAATATCACTTGTATACTGGGTTCGGCGTATTTGCGCCCCATCTAGAGATGTTAAAAATCAGTATTTTCTAGTAACAGTTACGTTCCGTTCCAGTTACTAAGTCATAATTGTGACAGATACCTGTTCCATGAACGAGACGGACGATTCGCTCCCGCCTGACTCGTCTCGTATTGTACTTTTCAGACTCGGAACCACAAAGATACTCTTTGTTGAAACAGTGCGCCTCACTGCAGCTGCAGCGCATCAGCGACTGAGTCCGAGTGCTGGGAGACACGAACTTATCCGAGCCCCACTGTTCTTACCGCCGGGACCGGAGCGGACTGACTACGTTAACGTCGTACGCACGCGGTTTCAATCGGCCACGCCCACTTCTCGTTCTCGTTCCCTCAAATATATACTCGTCTACGCCAGTAATCGAGTACGAGTACGGTTCGTACCTATTACAAGTTGTTCCTAGTCCATACCTGTGACAGGTATTTCGTACCATCTCTAGCCTCATCAATACACGCTAGATATCATTCGTCCATACGCTGTGAGACTAGGTATAATTTTGGACTGGTTATAACGATGAAATCACATTAATACATTCACCTCAGTGAAGTGAATGATAAAAATGCGATAATAGTGACATCCCACAACTAACCACGAACCAAAATTAATATAATAATAATAATAATAAGTTTATTCATCATCATAAAAAATTACAAAATAATTATAGAAACAAGATTACAAAGACAAAATAAAATAATTTTATGAGACTAATTTGATATCTGGCTGACAAACAAACCGATTTACCCACTAAGGCAATGCCTGAGTGTGGGGAAACTAAGGCATGGTTAGCTCGGTGTTCGTAACAGTAAGTACATACAATGAGTAAAACAGATAGTGTTAAATAAAAAAAAACAAAACAGGTAAGAAAAGTGACAGATATAATTTGAATATGTAAAAATTTTAGAGATTATGAATTAAAAACATTATATAAAAAGACTAAAACTAAACTAGGACCAAAATAAATATATTTAATATTATTACATTACAATATTTTCAACTCCTATTAGGTTCAATTAGATCTTTAATTGCAGATCTTTCTTTTAACCAAAGGTAATTTTTAACTTTCTTTAAAAGAAAAAACACTTTTTGCATCCTTTATTTCGTTTGGGAGGTAGTTGTACACTCTATTGGCCAAGTATTCAAGAGATCGCATTGTAGCAGTTTTTAGAGTAAATACTGTTTCTAGGGATTTCTCTTTTTTGTATCTGGTATTATGTGCATGATCTACATAAACTAGAAATCCCCTTCTCTTGAATTGCTGTACTGCAATGTTAAAAAAATAAAGCTGCCGCATATCCATTACTTT
>CAJUYI010002548.1:0-15351 GCA_910591695.1 Galerucella pusilla | reverse complement strand
GTGCGTTAATAATTCCTATCACACGTGTTACGTACAAAATTTTATCTACAACTGTTTATTAGTATTATTAACAGTACCTAAATTATAAAATTTAAAAAAAATTCCAATCCAACGTATTTTAAATAATATTGACTGCAAACATAAGGTACTGTGTATCATATTTTGTGACCATATCATCAAAGACAAACAAGGATGTGGAAATAAAATAAATTAGTTATGTCATCAAATTTTCAAAGTTGAATGAACAAAAATCTATAAAAATGAGTTCAAGCGAAGACAATCTCCTTTCGGAAATTGAAAATGCAGCTTCCAGTGTTATTTTAAATATTTAATTCTGGTATTAATATGTTTCTAGATTCTCATTACCGCACTAGTGCGTAATCAAAAACGCACTAGTGCGGTAATATACGTCACTATGATACTAAAAATAGTGTCAAATCGTACTCGTTACATGACAGTTGTAGATAAACGATCTTTACAGTACCTAGTTGGATTTGACAAATTAACAAAAATTGACGTTACGTCAAATTTCTTTAAAGAGTTATTGTTATGTAAATAAGGTTGAATAATTTTTATCTTTGGTGTGGTGCAATTGGACGCTCGCACAGGCGATCGAAGATACGGTAAACGATTTCGGAATCAGTAGTACCTAGTACCTTAAAGTACTGAAGCTAGTAGGCACCCGGATGTTCAGAGGTGTACGAAAATGATATTTTGGACGAAATAAAACAGAATCCGGAGTTTAGTATTCTAGTAGAATCGTAATCCAGATGGGGTATAAAAACCAGAGCTCGTAATTTCAGGTGTGGGTATTTATTATTTTTTA
Source organism: Galerucella pusilla (assembly GCA_910591695.1). Taxonomy (NCBI): domain Eukaryota; kingdom Metazoa; phylum Arthropoda; class Insecta; order Coleoptera; family Chrysomelidae; genus Galerucella; species Galerucella pusilla. The sequence goes on along the minus strand of CAJUYI010002548.1, from coordinate 14,525 downwards.
CGGGGTACCTACAAAAACACAACATTATACAGATAATTTATTTTGTGTTGAATATTTTTTATTTAATCCGTATTTTTCCCTTGAAGTACTAAAAGTTATTAGCAGGTGTTTCAAATATTATTTGTTTGTTTGTTTCAAAAACTCAAAGTACATAGAGTATTGGAATGCACCACCAAAACTGACTCCGGTGTTGGATGTGCAGTTACCACATGTAGCGTCCACACAGGCGAGCTTCAACGCATTTTTCAAGCTTCCAAATGCATCTTCCTACCCCACAAAAATATTGCAATATGCACTGACCTCCATTCAGTCAATCAAGGCAATCTTCACTGACCACACAATTGTCCAGAACATACACGACATCTATCAAACACTCGTTGCTCAAGATATAACTCTCTCTCATTTAGCTTCCATCTCACACTTGACATGTTCTTTAAGAAATTTTGTCCAGAATGTCAAAATTTCATAGCGATTTGCGGGAAAATATTTTATTATCCATTATAATTCTATTATTTCTATGCAATGATTTCACCATATTTTGTACCAGAATAACATTAAGTTGTACCTGCATAATTAACCAGAGTAATTTGTGTCAGATCTGGTACAATTGTAATATCTCTGGAAGCACTGAACAAAATGAATGGAATTAAAACAATATATATATCTTGTTTATTACTTCTCTGATTCACACTGTTCCAAAAAATACAGTTCCAAAATTTTGTCACCACTTCTGCATTTTATGTTCTGTTAATCTAAGTTGGTATACTGGTATCCCCACCAAATATACTTGCTCTCTTGTAACAGGCACATGTTAAACTTTTATGTTATCAAAATTCCTGTCTCGTACTGTCTGTACCATTATAACAATTTTGAAAATATCCAGCATTGAGTATTGGTAAAGTTTGTTCAACCCATAATCTGTGACGTATTCTGTTTTACGTTTATCTTATATTAGTTGAATGTTATTTTACACTTCAACCTCAAAATTATAATCCATGACATACTGTTCAATGTTGAATTGTTTGTAATATATGACAACCGAACAGTCAAAAGTAACAAAATTTTCGCCGACATTAGATGAGAAATACGCGTAGCGGCGAGTGCGTAATTCCGTGAGTGCGTAAAATGCTTTACAACACGAGTTACGTACTATACTTTACCTACGACCTACTTGTACTTGTATTTTTTATAAGAAGCATAAGAAATATCAGTTACATAATTAGAGGTGCTTGGTAAACCCCATCTCTATTACCAATGAAAGAAGCACATTAAAGAACTAACGTTTAATCAATATTAATATATTGTTGATAATCGTAATCGATAATCGTCCTAACGGACTCGTGATTTTATCAATCGGTTTGGTTTCATATCTTTGCCATATAAACAAGTTTTCGTGGAAAAGAAAATTCGAAGCACTCTTGGTATTACCTTTGATAAATTAACTCCAATGATAAAATGTCATATACCTGGAAATGTTATTGTCACTTTGACATCGATAAAAAAGGTGCATCCTTTTTTATCGGATAAAAACTTCTCTTCCTCAATATCTAGTAAGCGGACGTCACTTTTACATTAGATAAAATCATGTCAGTTTTTCTCGTAAAATTAGTGATTGGCAAAACTGTTTCGTGTTTCGTTGCAAAGAGAAATTTATCCGATAAAAAAAAGGTCTTGTGTTTTTACTGTTGATAAATGAATTCCAATGTTAAAATATCATATACCTGGATATGTTATTGTCACTTTGACATCGATAAAAAGGGTGCATCCTTTTTTATCGGATAAAAACTTCTCTTCCTCAATATCTAGTACGCTGACGTCACTTTTACACAATGACACTGAGTCGCAAGTTTGGTCAATAAAGATAATTATTGTTGTTGTTCATCCATATATTCTGTCGTTAATTTATCTTGCCAAAAAACACTCGAGCTTTTCTTTTATCAGATAAATTTCTCTTTAACTCAAAGTTTTGCCAATCACTAAATTTGCTCGAAAAACTGACATTTTTCTCGTAAAACTAGTGATTGGCAAAACTGTTTCGTTGAAAAAAGAGAAATTTATCCGATAATTTTTTGTTTTTACTGTTGATAAAACTGCCTCCTCATCGATAATACCTTGTTTACATTAAAACGTCAAAATTTTACTTTGAATTTGTCATTATTGACAACTAAAAGTGCTTCGAAGTTTATTGAAAAAAGAACACAAACCGATTCAGTGCCATCACCCAAGACAATAATAAAATGAAAAAATATAGTAAAATCCCTTTAAATTGTTGACAAAAATAATCTTCCCAAATACAACACGTTCTTCAAGTTTTATCACATAATTTTTTATTTTTATCACTCAGATTTGTTTATTTGAGGCAAAAACATTAAAACAAACCGAATTTAGATAAAATCAGTCCGATAGGACGATAAAATGATAAAATTTGAAGCACTTGTGGTACCTTTGATAATTTTTTCTTTCCCACGAAATAGTATATTGTTTAATTAGTGGGAAAAGCATAATATTCCTAAACGACTGTGATAATTACCAGACGAGGAGCGTACTGGTAACACAGGAGTTTGGGAATATGCTTTTTCCACGAATTATACATACTATTTTTTCTCCGATCGTAGATTTACATTTAAAAAATTAATTAAAATATATTTCATTCAAGATGTAATCAAGTAAGGTAAGAATATTACCGCACTGTTATTTTCTAATTGCTTAGCAACTGCCCACTATTCTGGAATGTTGAACTTTGCGCATAGAAAACAGGTCAAAATAGTGTCACTTCTCCAACGATCGGGGAAAAACTTGTTTATTTGGCAAAAATATGAAAACAAACCGATTGATAAAATCACGAGTGCGTCAGGACGAATGATTTTATCTAAATTCGGAATTGGATCTTCGTTTGAACGAATGCGTAAGCCATTGTCAAAATTTGCTGTCAGTTAACCTTTTTAATAAATATACTTACATATTATTTGCTTAAAATTTTGCTAGATAGTTTGAAAAATAATCACGCCGAATTACATTCGTGGTATAGTTAGTTATTTGTTTAACTAGGCAGCAAAGTAGTAGATTGACTGCCGAGATGAACATATAATTTTTTCTCCGATTGTTTATATTGATATGGGAGGATATTGTATTTGCAAATTATCTGAGGAAAGAAAAGGTGGCCTATTCGTTCAAAATTGTAGTAATTTTACCATCAATGTCAATAACAACTAAACATAGGTTTTTAAATTCTTGTTAAAAGTGTTAGGTGATAATTGCTAATAAATGTTTTATTCCAATTGAGTATAATCACTTTGCTGCCTAGGCAGGAAAAGTAATACTTTGCTGATTGATATGTGTCAGCAAAATTAATATTTGCTGCCAATCGGAGAAAAATAATATTTTCTAATACTTATAATTTTAACTAGATTAGCACTCGTCTTTATTGCTATTAGGAAATCCCACTCGTGAGATTTCCATAGCAACTAAGATTCGTGCATTTCTTTTCCACGAAAACTTGTTTATTTGGCAAAAATATGAAAACAAATCGATTGATAAAATCACGATTTCGTTAGGACACGTCAACACAATTCACCAGCAGTAAATTCAGTGACTTTTGTCAAAATAATCGAACATATACGATCTCCTCCATACCATCCACAATCTAATGGCCAAGCAGAACGTTTTGTTGATTCATTCAAGAGAGCATTGAAGAAAATGCGAGGACAGACTACAGAAGAAATTAGTACCACATTTTTACAGACATACCGGACTACCCCAAACAGAAACGTCCCTGGAGGAAATTCTCCATTCGAAACGATGTTTGGTAGGAAACCAAGAATTTTATTAGACCCACTACTTCCATCGGGCAATCATAGAGGAATTAGAAGAAACACAAAAATGGAAGAACAATTTAAAAAAAAAATGATGCGAGAATTCGACGTTTTCAGCCAGGAGAAGCGGTCTATGTAAAAATGAGCCGCTCACAGGATTGGATAGAAGGAAAGGTAATCGAAAACATTGGCAAAGTAATGTACAGTGAATTACTTAATCAAACTAATAAGTTAATTAGAGTTCATACCAATCAATTGAAATCAAGATACGACGTCAATAACGAAGAGGAAATTTACCACATAAATATACTAGAAAGGTACGTTCAGTCTCATTCACCGAACCTAATGGTCCTGTACCACCTGAAGATGACATTGTTTCACGTCAGAAAGTGAAAGTCATCCAAATTCCAGTAGACCTACTCGTAGTAGAAAAATGCCACAAGGACTTGCAGATTACGATATTACCTAAGAAAATAGAATAACCTAGGTACTTAAAAGGGGAAGATGTTGTAGACTACTACGGTCAGATATATGTCAGGGAGTTTTTGAAAAGATAATTTAGAGTCGTCACTTATTTTGTACTTTTGTAATTAATATATTCTTTTCTTAATTAACGAGTTAAATAATTATATTCTACAGTAGTTAACAGTTACGTGACCAGTATCTACAATTAGGTATGCCGATTTACGTTTTTATTAAAAAAAGGGAACTGACAACTGACCTCAAAACATAACATAGCTTAAAACATTAGGATCGTTTTGACCTTAACATTTTTTAATCATTTTATCTGTAAGCTCTTTACGTCTATCGAAATCATGATCTGACAACTCTGGAACTAATCTTATTTTGTATGGATGGTGTTTATTTTGATGAAATATTTTCATTATGGATGTTTGTTTGTGAAATATATAGTTAACTGTATAGTGGACGTAATATTTTTAATGCAGCTATCCAATCGTATATCCCGTTTAAGTTGTATTACGGACTATGACGGTATCATTTTGAATTACAGTTGAACAAAGAGCAGACAACTTCGCACAATATCTATTACGGCAAATATACCTATATTTCTCTAGTACTCAATGTGGATCGTCTTCTGACAGGTCACAAGCATCTATCTAAAGGTTTGTTTTTAGTTGATGCAGCAGCTAATGCAGTTTTTCTGCACCCTGATTTCGATAAACCTTTTACTGAACCAGTTTTGTTAAAAAAATTTCACTAATTTATTGACAGTAGATCTTGTTAAGAGATTTAAGGAAGGATATAAATTATTAAAGATATTACGTTTTTTGTTGACTTCTACGCATATCGCTATTATTATTTTTATTTTTATTAGCTTCACCTGTATGTATGTTTGTAACCGACTCCTTTGGACTGTAATTGAACAGATTTAGTTCAAACTTTGTACACTTGTCAGGGACCGAAGACAATACAATACAATACAGTAATAAAATGCAACCTTTAAACTTATTTTTACCCACTTTAAATGTTCAGATTAATTTTAAAAAAAATTGCGGACTTGTCAACGACAATATTGTAGTAAAATTCAGATTAATTTGAAATTTTGCACACTCATCAAGGACTGATGACTATACCTACACTATACATTTAAAAAGTATATAACATTGAACTAACATCAGCTAGTTTCTTCTCTTATTTTTTGGGAATCAAACCACAATGTTTTTTATTTTTTATTTCGACGTTTCGGTAGCGTTCCAGCTACCGTTATCAAGATTAACTAGTGATAAAATAATTTTTGGTCCCTATCTGACACAACGAAAAAAATATGACAACTAGACAATCAATAATATTTTGAAGTTCAAGACTACAAATTTTATTAAGGTCCATTCATAGTAGATCACACCTCTGGTAAAATGTTAAATAAAATATTTTATTTTATGACATTCTAACGATATGATAGTCTACTAGGAATGGAATCCAGTGAAGTGCACGTTCCAGGAACGGTTTTTATTGGGATAGCGCTTTTTTTCGCTTATTTTGGAAATGTTGCTAATAACACGCGTTTGTTGTTACTTTTTTGTGTATGATTATTTTTGTTTTCAAAACATGTATAACTCAATTTGGTGATTTTGTGTATTGAAGTGTGTATCGATTAACAACTATTTCAATGATAAATCGTATGGAAACCTGGATAAAAACTTATGATGCTATCCTGATAACGCAGGTAATTGATTATTGGAAATTTCTCTTTCTAACATTGGTAACCAAATTTGACTACATTCGGCTGAAATACTAGCTACACATTTATCTGCATTTAGTTGTATTAAGGCACTTTCTTTGATTTTCCGTCTTTTATTATTGGGTTCTTTCAATATTATTTTTGTCGAATCCCATTGAATTTTATGCCCCTCTTCCCAAGCATGTTTACAAATACCTGACTCAAAGAACTCCCTATCTTTGATATATTTTTTATGTTCACTTATTCGGACTTTCAATGGTCTAGATGTTTCACCTAGATAGAATTTGTCGCATTCACAAGATATCTGATATAGGCAATTTTTTGAAGATTGTTAGATTTAAAGTTGGTTCGAATATTGAATTGATTACCAATTTTCTGATAAACCCTCAATATACGGTATTGTCAAGTTTTTAAAAATTATGTTAGCTGAATTATTAATATTATTGTTATTATTATGGGGTATTAACAATGAGCCCTTCTCTATATTCTTGATTTCTTTATTTACAAATTCTGCCGGGTAATTATTGGCATTTAAAACATTTTTCAGTAGAGTTTTCTTCTTTGTGAAATGATTATCATTAGAACAAATGATTCTGGCCCTATCGTATAAAGATTTTACTACCCCTTTTAGCATGATTTGATTCAAGTAAATGAAGGAGGAAAAAAAGGCAAAGTTAACATTAATGACGCCCTGTTATTTTCATCTTCCGATTGGAAGTTGCATTTGGTACCTCATTAAACATGAGACCTCGCATGAGACAAAGTTCTGCATGAAAACGCGTGCGAGGGCGGAGAAAATGGCCCCAAAAGACCAGGAAAATAGGTTTTCAGCCAATATCTCTTAATATGGCAGTTAGAGATTTTCGGTTCAAATAAAAATTGAAGTTCAGTTAATTTTCTACAAAAATGGTCTCTATGATTTTTTTCGCAACATTAATATTTTCTGCAAAAAAATCGGGTTGAAAAACCGGAAATTTGGAGACTTGTGAAATATGGAAATTTTGTACAAAATTTGAGCTGGGGGGTGTTGGAAATCCATTATTTTCAATGTTTTGGATTTTGGAAACCAATTGTAGATGGCACCACCACATTATACAGATTGGGAAAATCTCCGGTGCCATAAATGAGAAACCCTGTAACCAGACACTTTTGATGGATATATCTGTTTCCGAGGGTCTTGTTTTCCTCTCAGATGAGGCCTCAAGATATACTTATTAGGAAAACGGGCTATAAGATTAATTCTAGCGAGATGGACCTCACCAGTGGACCTGAATCTAGCAACAATCAGCTTTGCACATGTAGCAAAATACCGAAGTTCATTAGGTTTTTGGTAAGGAAAACTGAAAATGCCTCAAGAGTGAAGAATATTTACCCAACGATTTCCTGCAGATTCTCCGCAAATTTTTGCAAATTTTTTTGCAACCAGACTGATTGAGGTTTTTGGAATAATGAGTTATAAACGTTCATGTTTCATTTATTATAGAAAAATATATATTTTTATTTATTTATCAACGGGAGAACCCAATATAATGATACAAGAATAATACATTGTGGACTAAAATATTACATAGAAAAATTTTAACCAAAGTACAAGATATTCACGGGTTAGTTGTCCGTGAATTGATGAAAAAAGTATATAAAAATACATTGCAATTATGACATAAATTTGTTCGTCACCAGTCATCATCTGATTCTTGGTAAAGAACTTCTTCTGGGTCTAGAGCTCCCTCTAGCTCTACCCCGTCAACAACTTCTTCTGAGTCTACAGTTTCCTCTAATTCTACCTCTTGGGATAACATATTATCGCTGTCTTAATAATTCGAACACTGGCGTGACTCACACGAACCACAAATAGATAAGCAAGGTAGCCTTGCTTTCTTGCATGAACATGTTCCCTTACATTCTTTCTTACATTGACAAAATATCATCTTCAAGATTGCCGGAAGCGCTGGCTCTTTAATGGTTTGGACCGGCATGAGTATATCCTCTGCACGTTTCCATCCCCATTTTTCTGGTAAACAAATGTTTTTGAATAAAAACAACATGAACAAATTCTCACCTTTTGCTCCAATTTTACAAGATTTAAATCTTCACTTTCTATGTTTTGGGTTGGTGATAAAAGTTGATTTTAACGAAAAACGTCAATATTTATTCAATATTCTTCACTTTTATGACTTTTCTTTCTATAATTGGCAATAATATTTATCAAAATAATGACAGAAAACAAACACATTTATTCTTTTTTTAATTTCTTGGGAAATTAAACCACAATATTTTTAAATTCTTTATTTCAACGTTTCGGTAGCGTTCCAGCTACCGTTGTCAAGAAAAAATATGTATAAATTAATTTTTTTATCCCTAACTGACACAACAGAAAAAATTTGACAACTAGACAATCAAAAATCAATACTAACAAAAACGAAACCAAAGAATGAAGAACAATCTTCAAAAAACTGCATATATCAAATATCATGTGAATGCGACAAATTTTATTTAGGTGAAACATCTAGACCATTGAAAGTACGAATAAACGAACACAAAAAATATATCAAGATAGGGAATTCTTTAAGTCAGCTATTTGCAAACATGCTTGGGAAGAGGGTCATCAAATTCAATGGGATTCATCAAAAATAATATTAAAAGAACCCAATAATAAAAGACGGAAAATCAAAGAAAGTGCTTTAATACAACTAAATGCAGATAAATGTGTAGCTAGTATTTCAGCCGAATGTAGTCAAATTTGGTTACCAATGTTAGAAAGAGAAATTTCCAATAATCAATTACCTGCGTTATCAGGATAGCATCATAAGTTTTTATCCAGGTTTTCTTATGATTTATAATTTGAATAGTTGTTAATCGATACACATTTCAATACACAAAATCACAAAACTGAGTATACATATTTCAAAAACTTAAATATTCATACACAAAAAAACTATTAAGAAACGCGTTTTATTAACAACATTTCCAATATAAGCGAAAGAAACGCGCTATCCCAATAAAAACCGTTCCTGGAACGTGCACTTCACTGGATTTCCATTTCTAGTAGACTATCATATCGTTGGAATGTCATAAAATGAAGTGTTTCATTTCACATTTTGGCACAGATATGATCCACTATGAATGGACCTTAATAAAAATTTGATAACAAAATTTTGCAGTCTTGAACTTCAAAATAATTTTTGATTGTATAGTTGTCAAATTTTTTCTGTTGTGTCAGTTAGGGATAAAAAAATTAACATATTTTTTCTTGACAACGGTAGCTGGAACGATACCGAAACGTTGAAATAAAGAATTTAAAAATATTGTGGTTTAATTTCCCAAGAAATTAAAAAAAGAATGAATAATATACCACAAGGAACATACAGAAGATATTTAAACACATTTATGCCTCCAAGTGTGGCCGCATGGTTTGTAGCAGACGACACGAGCGCCACGTAGAGCACACGCGCGGCGAGCGACGGAGGAACGAAAGTAATAAATTATAGCGTATACATTTTAGATATACTTGGTGTTGAAATGTTAGAAATAAAGAGCAAGGAAAAAAACACCAAAAAAATGCGTTTTTTCCTTGAGCCCGCGTTTTCTAATTTTATTGAAAAATGGACTTCGTCAAAAAAAATAATTGCACAATCGAAAAGTAGACATTCTTAGCTTTCAAATGATGTATCATACAGAACAATCGGATTATGTATAAATTTTTAATTGATGGTTGTTCACAAAATTTCCCCGCGCTCCAAAAACAGCAAAAATTTGGGATTCAATAAACAACGATTAAATGAAAATTAAAAAAAATTGGGTATACAAAGTTCAGGGATGACAAAGGACCTTATGAGGACCCATAATCAAGAAAATTTTGAGTAAATTAGTGCAATACAAAAAAAATAGGAACAAATTCCTGGCGAGGTCAAAATTGCCCGGGAGCAGAAAGTTTGACCCGTGTTCCCATATGGCCAAAAGAGTCAAGCGTGACTCAATTCACAGGGTATGATAGCAGCAGAATTCCTCTTTCACATGAATTTTGAATCATGAGAAAATATGCATTTTTCACAAAGTTATTGAATAATTTGTCCCCCCGCTGATGTGTAAATACACGGACTGTGCTCTCCGGCATACAGCACAGAAGCTCATTATTCGAGGTGCGCTTGGTGCCGTTTTTCTCGAAACCGGTCAAATTTTCGAGAAAAATCATGAGGACCGTTTTTGTAGAAAATTAACTGAACTTTAATTTTTATCTGAACCAAAAATCTCTAACTGCCATATTTTAGGAGATATTGGCTAAAAACCTATTTTCCTGGTCTTTTGCGGCCATTTTCTCCGTCCTCGCACGCGTTTTCATGCAGAACTTTGTCTCATGTTTAATGAGGTACCAAATGCAACTTCCAACCGGAAGATGAAAGTAGGGCGTCATTAATGTTAACTTTTTTTCTTTATTTATTGGACTAAAATTCAAATACCTATTAGTGTGTGTTGGCTTACGATTGTTGATTACATTATCTGAGGAGTGAGCAATATAGAGTGGACTGTATGTTTTGTGGATTGCTGGTATATAAACTCACCAATTTGCTATGTACACATATATTACACAAACTTTACACTAACTATTTACAATGCAAATATGGGATTGACCCAGAGCCTTGAAGATGCCCAAAAGGCAGAGCTTTAATATTTTACATTAAATAGGGTTGAACCCATAAAAGATGACATTTGTTCATGAAAGGAACAGAACTGACACACACACACCGCGTGCTTGTTAGCTGTCAAATCATATCCATCAATATATATTTGAGCGACAAATCGTCAACTTAAATTATGAAAATAATTAAGTGTTGGAAGTTGTTTCCAACATGCTGGGGGCCTTATGGTTTCACATAAAACCTTACAAAATTCCAGCGCCAAAAATAACATAAAAAATTCCTTACCTTTAAAGTCATGACCTTAAAGGTCTTTCCAATACATTAAAATTTACAGAATACAAAATAAGAAAGTGATCGAGAACACTACATTGACAAGGTTACTTACCTACAGCTGAATATTTACAAGCTTATTAGAAAAAATAAAGAAAATTATTCATGTATAGGTAGTAGGGCTATTTTTGTAATTGATCTCAGGTAAGTGCCATCTCTTGTTTTAACTTCTAAAACTCTTACTTTGTTGTCCTTACTTGGCAATGTCTTTATTATGCGGGCAAGTTTCCATTTGAAGGAGGGAATGTTATCCTCTTTCAATAGAACCAACATTCCTTCACTCAAATTTGGTAAATTGTGGCGCCATTTTGGTCTATTCTTCAGTTGCACCAAATAGTCGATGTGCCATTTTTTCCAAAACTGCTGCTGCATTTGAACACAATGCTTCCAAAATTTTATTCTGTTCTGGGGAACTTCAATGATGTCAGGTTCTGGGAAACTGGTTATAACTGTTCCAGTTAAAAAATGACCTGGGGTTAAATAATCTAGATTGGAAACGTCACTGGAAATAGTGCATAAAGGTCGGGAATTTACAATTCCTTCTACTTGTACTATTAGCGTGTTAAGTTGTTCATAAGTGAGTTCTGTAGAGCCAACTACCCTTTTTAGGTGATATTTTACACTTTTTACCCCTGCTTCCCATAAACCTCCAAAAACCGGCGAGTAGCTAGGTATGAAATTAAATTTTATTTTTCCATTAATGCAAAAATTTTTACTATTTTCGTAAATTTTCTTTATTTCATTATTAGCCCCTTTAAAAGTAGAGCCATTTTCACAAAAGACATTGGAAGGCTTCTCCCGTCTGGAAATAAATCGCTTGAAACAAGCCAAAAAATTTTCTGTTGTGAGATCAGATACAAGCTCTACATGAATTGCCTTAACAGCAAAGCATACAAATAACGCTATGTAGGAAATTACGGATTTTCTTATTCGTGATTGTTTGGTCATGAAAGGACAGCAAAAATCTATGCCTACATTTTGGAATGCTCTAGACGCGCAAACTCTTTTTTCAGGCAATGAACCCATTAGTTGTTCAGAGCATTTTGCTTTAGATTTAAAACAGGTGATGCATTTATGCAATACCTTTTTAATCTCTCTATTTCCGTTAACTAACCAGTAGTTAAGATTTAGAGAACTTAAAACTTACCTCGAACCGGCATGTAATAACCTCAGATGCTCTTGCCTTATTATCAAGTGGGTGATATGACTATTCTTGGGAAGAATTACAGGATGTTTTTGATTGTATTGTAAGTTGGAATTTTGTAGCCTCCCCCCCACTCTTAATATACAATTATTGTCTAAAAAAGGTGACAACGAGCTCAATGCTGATTTTAATGGTAAATTTGAATTAAGGCATTTTATTTCATTGAAGAAATTATTTTGCTGTTCACAACGTATAATAATTTGTAGAGCATTGTTGAGTTCTGAAATGTTTAAATTTCCAGTTAATTTGTTATTTTTTGATATTTTCATAGAATTGTTTTTAAATCGAATGAGATATGCAACTACTCTTTGGAGTCTTGCAATGCAAGAAAAATCTTGAAAAAAAGTATCTAGCCTAGTATGTAAAACATTAACTGAAACTTTTTCTTCAGGGAGAGGATTGGGAATTTCTATGATGCTGTCATTATGACAGAAATCCTCATTGCACAGCATGGATGGACCATGAAACCATAGATGGTTTGATTCAATTTCTTGAGGATCTAATCCTCTTGATAAGCAATCTGCAGGCTTTTCTTTTGTGCTAATATATGACCATTTGAAACCTGCCGTAGCCTTTTGTATTTTTATGACTCGGTTAGCAACATATGGATTTAATCTCAAGGGATCGGTTGCTAGCCAAGCTCGTACAATGTTTGAATCAGAGTACAAAAAAACCTCATCAACTTTTGCTTTTAATAAGGAGAATAGTTTTTCGACCAACCCTGCCAATAGCAAGGCCGCATTTAATTCTAATCTGGGCACAGTTAACGTTTTGTTTATAGGAATTATTCGTGATTTAGAGCATATTAAATTTGAATGAATTTGGTCCGGGAAAATTGCTCGAATATAAAGTACACAACAATCACAGAGGCATCACAGAAACCAACTAATTTTACTGCACTTGCATTGGCAAACATTAAATTTCGAGGAATTTTTAGGATTTGCATATTGATCAAACCACTTACAAACTGTTTCCAAAGTTTTAATAGATCATCTGGTAGTATTTCATCCCATTTGAGTTTGTTACACCACAGCTTTTGCATGATGACCTTAGCTGCTACTAAAACTGGACTGGACTGGGCGAGCTCAATTTAAAATCATCAGAATTTGTGTCATAAGCATTAGATGGCGTTATTTTGGGAAATTTTGAAAAAAAACTCCTCGAAATTGATATATCTAGGAAGGTTTCCTCCAGTTATTATTTAATATACTCTCGGTTGATGATTGATGAAACCAGAAAGAATTATTTGTGGATTCCTGCTTCTATGTATATAACGAGAATTATCGCACAAATCAGAACTTCCAACAAAAAGATACTGAAATTTTCTTTTAAAGGTAATTTCTATTCAATTGATTGTAGTGAAATATGTTCCGTTTGTAATATGCATACACCAGAATCGTTCATTCTATTCAAATGCCCAATTTATAGTTCTCTTAGACAAAACAGATTTTTTTATGGTGTGGAAGGTATTGATGGTCTAGTACACTATTTAAAAGTCAATAATGACAATCTCCCCGAGCTCTCTGCTCTAGCCAATATTGTCATTGGTATATTAAAGTTAAGAGCTTTTGCATGCGGAGAATAGATAATCACAAAATATATTATATACTAACCTAATTTATGTACCGAACCCTTGTGAAAAGATGTATCTTATGCACAATAAAACTATCTATCTATCTATATCGACGTCATCAAAAGTTTGTTTCTCTTTTGGAATGTCATTTAATATGGCTGGTACATTTGTGCACCATTTGTGTAATGAAAAGGAACGTAATTCTAATAAGGAAATTAACTCTTGTTTGAGCTTTATTGTTTCCTCTATGGTATAATCACCTGATAAAACATCATCGACATAGGTGTTGTTAAGCAAAGCGCGAGCCGCCTTTGGAAATTTTTTGCCTTCTGTATGAGCCAGTTCCACTAAGCATCTTGTGGCTAAGAATGATGAACTTTTCAAACCATAAGTCACGGTTTGCAGCTGAAGGCACTGTAGAATACCATAGGGGTCCCTACACAAAATATTCTGAAGAGGACGATAATCAGGACAAACTAGAATCGTACGATACATGTGCCTGATATCAGCAGATATAACAAATTTGTATGTTCTAAAAAGTATTAGGATATCAAAAAGATCGCTTTGCACAACAGCGCCATTATAAAGAAAATCATTGATGCATTTTTTAGACCTTGTTTTCATGTTTCCATCAAAAACTACCCGGAGTTTCATGCTTTTACTTTCCTCCCGAATGACTGGGTGATGAGCCATAAAGTACACTGAGCCACTATTCAAGTTATAAGAATCAAGATTTACAATTTTTGCATGACCAAGCTTGATGTATTCG
>CAJUYI010002546.1:0-30557 GCA_910591695.1 Galerucella pusilla | reverse complement strand
ATTTACATCATCACATAATAATTTATCAACATAGTGTTAAGTAAGTTCGAGATAATACTAGCTTATTTTTCCAGTGACGGGATTAATTTTAATTGTTTTTACAAAAATAATTATTCTACTGAAAATAATTGTTGATAGCTATGATAGATACGTTTTTATGTTGTCTTATTTTTTTCTGATTCTACTTAAAGAGAAAATACACTTATCATCAAAAAGTTTCAAAAGTTACCAAAAAAATTTAAAACATTTTCAAAAGTGGCTATTTACACGATACACTTAAGGTGGATTCATGCAAGAAGAAATTAAAACTAAGATCAATTTAAAATTAAAACTAATAAGATAAAACCATGTTATTTCTTAATTTAAATCTCAATTTCTTAGTTTCTTGCATGAACATCCTCATTACAGGGACATGCTCATGCAAGAAACTAAGAAATTAAGAAATAACATGGTTTTATCTTCTTAGTTTTAGTTTTAAATTAATCTTAGTTTCAATTTCCTCTTGCATGAATCCACCTTTACTCACGGTTTGCTGATTTCTACTCCAAATTGCGTCCGGGCCGCGCAGTTACGTCACGCGGGAACCAGAAATTTACACCCACCTCTCACCAGTCTTTCGATTCATTGTGTTTTCATGCAATACAAGGTGTTATTAGCTTCAATTTCAATTTTACTTGAGTTGATTCGTTTATTTGGAATTTTATTACCCACTAATTTACTGTTATTAGTGTTATTTAATACTGTTTCATAACATAAGGCTATTTTTGTTTTGTAACGATTAAGGGAAATTAATAGGAAAATCAGTTTTCAAAACTGCCTGAAATAACTGGACAAGAATATGTCAAAATTAACAAATTTCAATAAATAATTCTAAATATAAGCTTTTTCTACTCCTATACTATAAATTATTAATTAAATATCAATTTTCAGTTTCATAATGACACTCATTATATCACTGGTTTTCATTATGAAACTGAAAAATTGACCAATAGAAATCTAGATTTTTAAATAACCAAGTAGGCAGACCCAATATTTTCTGTAGAATGTCGAGAAAAGACCAAAATAAATGTCGAGCACCAGACCAAAAATACTTAATGACCAAGGTAGATACATATTTAAACCTATTAATTTTTGCTTACAATAATTTATTACTAATTTTGTATAACATTTACATACCTATATACGTTTTATATTAGTTTAATGTGGTCCCGTAGGATGGTTCGAGACCCGGTTTGTGCATTTTTTATATTTTTTTCAAACAAATATCTTTTCCGTAGAAAAAATAATGTGTGCAAGTTTCATGTAATGGTTTTTAATACACTCGCATTAACCATACGAAACTTGCCTTTGGCTCGTTTCGTATCACAGTGACACCTTTGTTAAGGAGTCTTGGATAATAAATAAAATATAATGGTAGAAATATGAAATATAAAATATTTATAATATAATTGTATGTTTTAATTTTGCCCACCCATAAATGTTTCTGTTTCAAATCTCTTTAAATTTAAAAAAATATGCAGTGTGGAAACCACTTATGGAATAAAATTCTTTATGTCATTATTTTAGAAAATTATAAAAAATGCCAAGAAACATCAACTTTTGAATTGAGTTGTGCGTTATGTAAACATAAATGTGAATGTACAGGGTGATTCACGCAAGTATGCCATAGTCGGTGTTGCTTTTTTTAATGAAACATCCTGTATATTTGCATATTTTTGAAATCCTCTTAATGAACCGATTCCAAAAAACTAAATAATGTATGGTCAATTATGAATTATACAGGGTGAATTTTTTATTTTTACAGTTATTAAACACATACATAAAATACCTGATGAATTTGATTTTAATACATTAAAATAAATGCTCAAAATGTTCTCCACCTAGTTGTTGACAATAGCACAGTCTCCTATAGAACTCCTCCTTAACTTTGTTTAAAGTTTGAGGTGAAATATTCCGTATTTCTGTAGTTATCCTGTCTTTGAGGTCTACAATGCTAGTTGGTTGTGTTGCATATATTCTTGAGATAATCTCACAGAAAAAAATATAACGGCACAAGGTCTGGCGATCTAGCTGGCCACTCAATAGTACCTCTTCGTCCAATCCATTTATTGGGGAAGATTTCATCTAAATAAGTTCTTACCATTAAAGCATAATGGGGTGTTGCCCCGTCTTGCTGGAACCAAACATTTTCATTCGGTAAGCTACGATCTATTGCGTTGTGATATAAGTTTGCCAACGCAGGAATAACTTCATTTCTGAGCATATTCAAATATTTCTCAGCTGTCAAATTTCCATCTATAAAAAATATAGGATCAATAATATGGTCGCCTATGATACCGGCCCAAACGTTCACCTTTTGAGGGTACTGAGTATTTGTCTTACGCATCCAATTAGGATTCTCTGCTGACCAATATCTACAGTTCTGTCGGTTTACCTCTTCATTCAATGTGAATGTTGATTCGTCAGAAAAAAGAATGGTACCAAGAGCTATCTCATTACTCTTCAGCTTATTCATCAATCTTTCGCAGAAATCCATTCTACGATCTGGATCGTCTTCTGTGAACTCCTGCACAAAAGTTAATTTGTAGGGATGAAGTTTTTCTTTATAAAGACATCTTAAAACAGTTATATGACTAACATTATTTTCACGGGCAATTTGACGTGTACTTGAAGTTGGATTCTCTTCGACACTTAACAAAATATCCACTTTTACATCATCTTCAACGAAGAGTGGTTTTCTTTTCAATGGTTTGACATGTCCAAGTTCTCTGAATTGTGTATGAATTTTAGACACAGTACTTTGTGAAATATTAGGCAAATCGGGATACCTGTGATTAATTAAGTTTGCCACTTCAACTTGACTCCTGCAGTTATCCCCGTACCCGATCATCATTAAAATCTCAATTCGGTGAGTCTCAGTTAAATATTTCATTGTTATGTCGACAAGGAAAGAGTGTTTGACAAATATTTCACTTTTTCAGTATAAACTGTCAACACATCAACAACTGACAGAATAGAAAACAATCCACATTATTTACAGATTTAAAACAATCCACAATATCTAAGGATTTTGTCTAATTATTGGCGTTTTTAGGCAATTTTTAGGTATTTATAATAAAATTCATGGGCGTAGCAGGTTTTGTTCAATATACAAATACGTCTAATAATTAGTTCAGATTTTTTAAAAATCCATATTTAGCTAATTTAAAAAAGTACTAATATTTCAAGTGTAATAAATTATTGATTTTAAAATTTCACCCTGTATAATTCATAATTGACCATACATTATTCAGTTTGTTGGAATCGGTTCATTAGGAGGATTTCAAAAATATGCAAATATACAGGGTGTTTCATTAAAAAAAACACCGACTATGGCATACTTGCGTGAATCACCCTGTACATTTACATTTATGTTTACATAACGAACAACCCAATTCAAAAGTTGACGTGACTTGGCATTTTTATAATTTTCTAAAATAATGACATGAAGAATTTTATTCCATAAGTGGTTTCCACACTGTATATTACCTACATATTACTACACGTTTTGTACATTGTTTTAACTCCCAGCATCATTGTACTCACCAAAGAAAGATAACTAAGTTACTGATCATAAAGTAATATTTCATATTATATCTGAAAAACCATGTCTCATTTAAATAATCATTCATAAAGTAGAGATATGCATGAAAATTTGACACAAACAGAGTATTTCATGCGCAAGAACATACCGTGAGTAAGTGTATCGTGGCTATCTCCTAAACCTCTCATTTGATTTTGATGTTTGTTTTTTGTGCATTGAGGTGAATGTAAGTCATATTTTATCCAAGCTGAAACCTACTGATGCGCTCCAGAACGCGTATGGCTAGCTTACTTGGTTCACGCGCTACAAAATGAGCTATCTACTTTAATCACAGTTTCCTGCAAAGAAAAAGCCATTTTAGTAAACCGTGCTATCAATAGATGTCAAAGTAATAGTTTAATACTTTGATAATCAAAGAGCAAAGATCGTTCACTATGAATCAACAACTACTTCCCTGGCTATATGCCACAAAGGATATTCAATAACACTTCTAGGTAAAACGGGGTTGGTATATCTGCAATATAGATCCAACCATTTTAGTTTGTAATCCGAATTGGCTTATAGACCTGTTTCGGCGTATTTGGGCCTAATCAGTATAAGGTAGATATCATCCGTCCAGAAGCTCTGAGAGCATAGTTCTGTACTGGAAGAATCATAAAGAAAACGTTAAATATGCGATGATAGTGACATTCCCACATCTAACCACACACTTAAATTCTATTGCTCTACTTTATTCACAGTTTCCTGTGAATAAAATGTCATAGATGTTCAATGTCCTTGATTAGTAAATTTGGGTCTTCAGCAAACGCCCTATAGTCCAATAAATGAAGGCGAAAAATACCGTCAACATGGGCATCTGGTCCAGCAAGGTAATAGTGGTACATTGAACCCCCAAAATGTCAGGTGACTGAAATTTGTGGGAGGGTCGGAAAATGGCTCTAGGGATCCCGAAAATCCGTTTTCCGCCGATATCTCCCGAACTACGATCCCTAGAGAATTTTTGTTCAGACAAAAAATGAAGAGCAGTTCATTACCTACAAAAGTTGTCCCCACAATTTCTTTCGTTACACCAATATTTTTTGCAAAAATGGTGGTTGAAAAGTTCGCAGTTTTCTGAAACTTAAAAAATGACGCTTCTAGCCCAAAATCTGGCATAAGGGACCTGAAAATACACCAATTTCTATGTTTAGGCCTCCAGGCATCTATGGTAGATGGCGCCACCTTGCATTTCCGCAACCGCGAAATAATTAATGCCATGAAAATAAACATAAAATGATCGATCTCTTACCCACTCTCGGGGTCAAAAAAGTTATCGCTTTCTTCAAAATTGAGACCCTGACCTGCTTCTATTGGACAGACCAATCCTAGGAATGATTGTGTGCGAAAAGGATTGAAAGTAGACGCTGAAATTACAAAAATAAGTTTCCCATTCTTCATTACCGAATACCTCTTCCTACAAAAGCGATACACAGACGATACCTTCTCCAGGAAGAAATAGTGGTTGTCTTTCCTGGTCTTGCTAATATTTATTAGGGTTTCTAGTCTTCGGGTAACCGTTGTAACGTCTTCAGTCAGAGCTTGATCACAAATAAAACACACGGGCGTACTAGAATCCCCGGCGACTTCCATTTTTTTACAGGAATGAACAATATTTATCAAATCATTAGATGTCATTTCAACCACAACAATATTAATGATCTTAATTAAAAAAATGAAACCTCACCGTGTGCTCCAAAAAAAAAGAAGCTCAAGAATTTTCAATATTTCCCTGTGTTTTCTATCGATTTTTATCGTTTTCTACGACCCACTTAAGAAAAAATCTAGAAAATAAAAATTTCTATAAACTGTAATATAACTTCAAATTAAAAATTTAACAATTCAATTTTATGTTTCCACTAATTTTTGTGTGGCAAACGTACAGTTCTTGAATGTCCAATTTGTATAATGCTACGGTTTCCCTTTTTAAATATACGATGCTGTTATAAGTAGATGTTGCCAGTCGGACTCCCTCCCCACGTACCGTACCATTATCTATAATAATGGATATTCTGCTAAATATTTCAAACGTCTACCTGTTGTAGTTATTAATATCAAGCAGAATAATTATTTAAAAATAAAATTAACAATTGAAAAAAACTTCTTCACAGGGAATCGAACCCGGGTCTACCGCGTGAGAGTCTGATTTGCTTACTACTCGACCACCGAGGAATATGCAAATCGTTTATCTATAACGTCAGATGTATTACATAATTTTTGCTTAAAAGGAACTAAAGTTCCTACCGTGTGTCCCGCGACACGTACTACCTTTATTTTTCTATTCCACGCTACGTCAGTGAACGTAACTACGACTGTTACTATCTTTTGATTTTGCATTGCATGCATGCATTGTGCGATACGTCGTGACAATGTGACGGTGACCATCAACGTCAATTCTAATTGTCGTAGGTTCATAACCTTATATCATTATTTTCCTTTATCCATTGTTTTTTTTATTATAGAATTATGAATTAACACTACAATTTGTTCCAAACAACACTGACTTGTTAACATATTGACCGACAGCTTCCGATTTCGAAATATGTAAATCCTCATTGACTAACGGTTTGGCTTTATAGGTTCAATCGGCACAGAATACTTCCTTTGAAACAGTTAACAGTGAAACAATCTATTGAAATATACATAAACTGATGATATAAGCCAAATAAAAATGATATTAAATGCAATTAAACAGCCCCAGGCTAGAACACTCCATCTCAGGGAGTGGAGTTCGGCACCAATCAAACTTTTTTATACGCTATCACTGGGATGGGGTGTACAATTAATATATATTTTTTTTCATTAGAATTTAAGTGCCTCGACAACTATGGCCATTGGCACTGTACAAAAGACAAAAAGACATATTATAAATACATACACTATCTTGAAACATAAAATTGGTAAAATACTTGGTAAAATATCAATCTAGTTTATATTTTGTGGTAGAGGTTAGTTGATTTGAGGAATTTCAATGTCTTTGGGATTTCAGCAGTGCAGTTTAAAAGCTCTCTCAGGTTTGGTCTTAGGTCCAGGCGCTTGTATGTAATGGTGTATTCCTGGCAGTCTGTGAGAATATGTTTAACGGTTAAAGCACTATTGCAGTGACGGCAGAGGGGAAGGTTTTCAGAAGACATCAAGTAACCATGTGTGTATCTGGAATGGTTGATCCGCAATCGTCTAATGACAGCAGCTTCTCTCCTGGTTAAGAAATCGAGGGAGAGACAGCCGATTAATGGTTGTATATCGTAAAGGGCTGATTTGCTGTTGTGCCAAAAATTTTGCCAGGACTCCTTGACGGACTTTTTGAATAATAGTTTTATGTCATCTCTGAGAGCTGGAACTTTGTTGTGCTTCTTTAGCATGGTGGTCAGCGTTTCCATTGCCTGTAATTCCAATGTGAGATGGGAGCCAAATAAGACAAACTGTTACATCACGAGCTGAGAGGGTTTGATAGATGTCATGGATGTTTTGGACTATTGGATGGTCAGTAAAGATAAGATTGAGTGAATTAATTGAGGAAAGTGAATCGGTACAAATGGCGACGCGTTTGACAGGAGAAGATATTTGCTTGAAAGCTTGGAAGATGTTATACAACTCACCAGTGTGAACGCTACATGTTGAGGGCAACCGATAAGAACCTATTAGTTCGTGGTTGGTTGTGACGTAGCAGCCAACACCAAACGAAGTTTTTGAGGCGTCTGTGTAGAGAACTACATCATATTATGGCGTTTTTCTAATAATTCCAAAAATGCTTTCTTTATAAGTATGTTGGGCGATTCATGTTTATTGAACTTGGTAAGGGAGGTATTGAATAGAGGAAGTTGTTTAGTCCAAGGAGGAATATGAAGTTGCTGGAGCGCAGTGGTTATTGAAAGGTCGGTATTCTCAAGTAATGGGAAAAGAAGATGGGCAATAGATTTTACGCTGGGATTTTACGTTGAGAAGTAGTGTTGGTAGGATGATGTTGAGATATTGATGTAAACAAAGGGTAAACAGGGTTAGAAGATGTTGATACAGCGTATGAAAGGAGGAGGGATTGACGTCTTAGGAACAGCGGTGGCTCATTTGCTTCACAGTGTAGATTAGCAGCTGGACTAGAACGGAAAGCACCGAGAGAGAGTCGAAGGGCTGTATTGTGAATAGAGTTCAGTGAGAAGATGGTGGATTTGGAGGCTGACATGTAAATAAAGCTGCCGTAGTCTAGTTTAAAACGGATGAGGGATCTGTAACTCTTAATAAGGTTTTTTGTCGGATACCCAGTGATAGTGGCAGAGAGCTTTGATGATATTAAGTCTTTTAAGACAAATGCCTTAATATTAAATTGGACGCCACCAGCTTTTTATTTGAAAAGTAGCAATTAAAACCAGAAGCAAAAGGTGGAAAGCTGGAAACACCTTGAAAAAATTAACGTTAAGTTACTGAAAAAATGTATTCACTTATTCCCGAACACGTTTACCCAATTTTCAGACTTGCTCCAATTTTACTTGACACTCCATACAGTCGCGCATGCGTAAATGATATTAATAGTTATAATTATTTGTTTCCGAACTTCTAGCCTCGGTTTTTCAATCACTTATTTGAATAAAATCGTTAAGTGATAAATATAAGCGATAAAATACAGTGTATTAGTTCAGAAGGATTAAAAAATACAGCGGTTGAATGTCAAATTGGAAAACTGTTAAGCAGGGTCCACACTATGCCGCGGTAGGCCGGGCGGGTACGTTCGGGCCGGCCCGACGTCCACACCGAAAACGAAGCCGACCGGGTTATTTCTACCTACATTATTTAGTTTCAACACCAAGACTGGTGACTTCGTTGAAGTACCCTACTTAAACAAACTGAGTAGAAAATAAAATAATCCGTCTAGTTCGGTCGGAGGTTTAATTGTAATTGAAGCCGCACGGGGCCGTTCAGCACGTCCCCACTCTATATTTTTGTTCGGCTCGGCTCGGCTTCCTTTGATCGGTACCTACTTTATGCGGGTTGGGATCGGCACGGCCCGGGCCGACATTTTCTAACCCGGCAAAGCCGCCCAGGGCGTCTACATCAACGCGGCTTAGGCCGCCGGGTCAGCCTGCCCTGCCTACCCCGGCATAGTGTGGACCCTGCTTTATATCGTTGAGTGAAAAAATATATTTCACTCAACGTTTATATCTACCTTTTTAGTGTGACGAGCATTTCATGTATCACTTGATCCGACACTACACAACTCGATACCAATTGATCAGTGTGTCCGCCGCCTGATGCTTATATTATAAATAACCTACTTTCGGAAATTGGACTTTTGTACATGTTTCTTCGTAGGCGAAACCGGGGCATAATGAGCACTTTAAGCAAGTTGTTCAATAAAGTCTAATCCGTTTACAGTTTACAGTTAATACAAATGTATTAACTACGTAACAAGCCACAAAAAGCAGTAGGTATCATCATTCTTTAAAATGAATGTGTGAAGTACCATTTGACAGTTTCTAATATTTTTGTCGAATGCCTAGTTTGCCCCATCAGCTGGGGCAAAATGGACACTTGAAAGGGGCATAATGAGCATAAAGTTTAAAATGAATTGAAGAGGACCTGAATTGGAAAAAAATGCATTTAATGTTTATCAATTTTGGATATAGGTACAACATTTTATAACACTGATTCAACATTTTAACTTAACTTTTTCGTGGCACTCCAAATTGATCTGAAGCAGTATTACACTCACTATTTGATTCTAATAGCATTTTCATCCCAAGATTGCCTATTCCTATTTTTTTTGCATGTACGTACTATATCTCCTTTTTCTATAAGAAAAAAACAGTCGCTTAATTTGAATTAAATTTTTTAGTGGCATATTGCAAAATGGGCAGGTGCTTATTTTAACCCACCCGTTATGCCCCTGACGCCATTTTGTGAATAACATGAATATATCATAAGTAATCAAAGCTTATTAATTCATCTGAACACTATTAATAGAACTAATATACATATCCTTTTGTAACTGATAAGTCAGGAATCTCCAGATAATCAATTACCAGGTCTATTCCTGCATCCAAATATTACGATTATTTTAATTTTCAGTACGAAAGTACTGAATTAAGTATAAGAAGGACACCCTACGGCAGTCAGACTCATACTAAAATATTTTGAATTTCGGAGCATCTGAGCAATTGTTTCACAGTAATGGTGACCTTTGAAGGTACAGTAGCGTCAAAATATTAGCAGTGCCCGTTATACCCAGGTAGCCAGTTATGCCCCGGTCTCCCCTGAAGCAAATAGTTGAATTCGACACTATTTTCAGTAGTAATACTGTTAGAATAAAATTTTTTATTTTAACATTTATTTATCAGACTAGCTTTAGTTAGTTGTCAGATAGACTTTTAAATTTTGTATTGTCAATTTAATTTGAATTTAATAAAAGTTGTTACTTTTTCACTGGAATTATTCCCTAAAAACACTGCAAGCCAACAGGTTATGGGCCCAGGACAATACTGAGATAGGGAAAGTGTTAAAAATAAAAGTAAAATACTTCTGGAATATCCGGAAGGTCGGCCAGAGTGGAAAGTACGACGAGTTAGTATTCACTGGGAGGAAATTGACACAAAAATGAATACAGTCGAATACAGAAGAATTATAACGCTCGATGAGAAAGGACTCAACTATGCAGCCTGGAAGTTTCAGTTAGTAATCATTCTGAAATCTTCTGGTGTCTACTATGTCATTGAGAATGCACGATCCACAACAAGTTCTGAAGAAGAAAAAAAGGAATGGGATGAAAAAGATCTTAAAGCCCAAAACCTTATTGTGACTTCAGTGCAAGAAAAGGTAGTGACTCATTTAATTGCTTGTAAAACCGCCGGTGAAATGTGGCAAAGAATTGAAGCTCTATATGGGAAAACCACAGAGGCAAACCTACATTCTCTTCAACAAAGGTTTTATGCTTACTCCTATAAAGGAAATGGTGTTGCTGGCCATGTAGCCGACTTAGAAAAACTCAGTCATGATCTCAAAACTTGTGGAGAAGATATAAGCGAAAGTATGCTGGTGAACAAAATTCTCATGACTTTGCCTGAAAGTTTTAAACATTTTCATTCTGCATGGGATAGCTCATCGAATAAAAGCCTGAATACTCTCACGTCAAGACTACTCGCAGAAGAAGAAAGAATAACGAACAGATGCGGCGAAGAAGTTGCTGGGGCATTAGCAGCCAAAACGTTTGAGAAAAGAGATTGGAAGAAAAATGAAAATGAACGTCATAAGAATAAGTTTCGCAAAGCTTGTAATTACTGTAAAAAACGAGGACACTTCGAACGAAATTGCTGGTTTAAGAAGAACAAAGCCGAAAGTAAACCACTAAATGATAAAAATAAGAAAAATTTTGCTCTTATAACAAATGGAATTAATACAACCACCGACTGGTATTTGGATAGTGGTGCCAGCCATCATATGACTTTCAATAGAATGTGGTTAAGTACTTACGAAGAACTTGAAACTAAAGAGTATATAATTATTGGTGATGGTAAAAGACTTGAGGCTCTTGGAAAAGGTACTATTCTTGTGAATGCCCAAACTGACGATGATGAGTGCGTTAGTTGTTCCATTGAGAATGTTTTTTACGTTCCTGAACTGAAATATAATTTATTTTCTGCAAGCGCTGTTACTGATAAAGGTTGTATCATAATAACTGACAGAAATAAATGTCAGATCAAAAAGGATGGTCGAATTATAGTCCAGGGAAAGAGGTCAGGAAAATTATTCAAACTACAATTTGAAGTCAGATTTGAAGAAGCTGCGGCTAGTTTCATAAGCTCTAAAACAGAGGAATCAATGGAAGAATGGCATTATTTATTGGCACATCAAAATATCCCACATTGCAAAAAAATTTTGAGTAGTTTTGATATCAAAATTAAAGATGATTCTAATTTTCAATGTGAATCATGCATTTATGGAAAACAGAGTAGACAATCATTTTCAATTTCAACCAATGTGACTACTAAACCAGGAGAAATAATATACTCTGATATTGGAGGACCGATGGAAGTTGAATCGCTTGGAGGATCGATTTATTTTTTATTATTCAAGGACGATTACTCTCATTATCGATATGTTTATTTCCTGAAAAATAAAAATGAAGTTATTGAAAAATTAACCGAATTTATACCGAAATTCAGGACCGAAACAAATGAAAAAATAAAAGTAATAAGGACAGATAATGGGACAGAATTTAAAAATAAGGAAGTGGAGACATTATTAAAAAAATTCGGAATAAAACATCAGTTCACAGTGAAGTATACACCCAAACAAAACGGAGCAGCCGAAAGGGAGATGAGGACATTAGTAGAAGCCGCCCGAACTTTACTTCATCGCCGAAAATTGGAAAAACTGTTTTGGGCCGAAGCCATAAATACATCATCTCATGTTTTGAATAGAACGGGGACTAGTTCAATAACCAATAAAACACCATTTGAACTAATATTCAAAAAGCAAGCAAAGATTGATCATTTCTTAATATTTGGACAGCCTGTATATACCCATATACCGAAACAACTTCGTAAAAAAATGGGACTATAAAAGCAAAGAAGGGATTTTTGTGGGCTATTCTGAAGAAACGAAAGGATACAGAATATATTTTCCAACCAATCAAAGAATAGAAGTATGCCGAGATGTAATTCCAAAGAAATCCATTGAAGAGAGTACATCAATATTGATTAAAACAGAAGAAAAAGTAACACAGACTACAGAGACAAAAGAAGACAATAGCAAAAACGAAAAACACGATCTTGATGGTTTCCAAGATGATACAGAAGAAAATGAAGAACATGAAGAAGAAGGAAGAAACCTAAGGCATAGAAGTTCAATAAAACCACCAGTAAAATATGAAGATTTTGTTTGTATGATAGCAGAAGAAGAAATCGATTACGAGACAGCTTTACAGAGTGAAGAATGGAAAAATGCTATGAAAAAAGAACTGGAGGCACTTCATAAAAATGAAACATGGACGTTAACCCAACTTCCAGACAACAAGAGAACTATAAAGAATAAGTGGGTCTTCAGAAAGAAATTGAATGGGATTTATAAGGCAAGGTTGGTTGCAAAAGGATACAGTCAAACTTTTGGCCAAGACTACTTCGAAACATTTAGTCCTGTAGCACAATATAAATCCATTCGGTTGATACTTAGCATAGCTGCGTACTATCAAATGGAATTAGCTCAGTTCGATGTGATGACTGCATTCCTTAATGGTGATCTTAACGAAGTCATTTACATGGAGCAGCCACCTGGATTCCATGACGGGACAAACAGGGTTTGTTTACTAAAGAAAGGACTCTATGGATTGAAGCAGTCTCCTCGTAATTGGAATGCGAAATTTGTAGCTACATTGAAAGAGTTCAAACTAATTCAGTCAGTTAATGATCCTTGCATTTTTTACAAGGACGAAGGTGAAAAATTATTTTTAGTAATTTATGTGGACGATGGCTTAATCGCAGCAACCAGTAGAAGAGGAATAGAGAGATTAATGGAACATTTGGAAAATAATTTTGAAATCAAGAGAGAAGAAGAAGTAAAACAATTTTTGGGAATGGAAATTACTAAAACTGGAAATGGAATATTTATAAGTCAGAAAATACAAATAGAAAGAATTCTTGAAAAATTCAACATGATATCATGTAAAGCAGTTGATACACCAGGGCCTACGAAAGATTTGGATAGTGAAGACAGTCCTTTATGCAAAGCACCGTACCGCGAGGCTATAGGAAGTTTACTATTTCTGGCATCTGTCACAAGGCCAGATATAGCATACACTGTCAATAAACTCAGCAGATATATGGAATATCCTCGTTTAATCCAATGGGAGGGAGTCAAACGAGTTATACGTTACCTAAGTGGAACGAAAACATTTGGCCTTCACTATACGAAAAACTCAAATAATGAATTATTGGTAGGATACAGTGATTCCGATTTCGCAGGGGACTACCGAACTAGAAAATCGACTTCAGGATTTGTGATGTTTTTCGCCGGGACACCTATTGATTGGTATTCAAGAAGACAAAGTATTGTATCTTTGTCCACAGCTGAAGCTGAATACATTGCAGCCACTGAAGCCATAAAAGAAATCATCATAATGAGCAGACTATATGAAGAACTGGAAATTTGCTCAAGACCAATCACTCTGAAGATGGACAACCAGAGTGCAATAAAAATGTTGACTGATGAAACAGGTCAAAAAAGAACTAAACACATTGATGTTCGTGTCCATTTTTTAAGAGATAGATTAAACAAGGATTTTACGTTGGATTTTGTAAAGAGTGAAGAACAATTAGCCGATATTTTTACGAAAACACTAGGGAGATGTATTTTTCTAGCAGTCCGAGATAAAATAAATGTTAAGGAGGGAGTGTTAGAATAAAATTTTTTATTTTAACATTTATTTATCAGACTAGCTTTAGTTAGTTGTCAGATAGACTTTTAAATTTTGTATTGTCAATTTAATTTGAATTTAATAAAAGTTGTTACTTTTTCACTGGAATTATTCCCTAAAAACACTGCAAGCCAACAAATACCCCTAGGGTCTTGATAATATCGAGATAATTTTGTCATAGAGAATGCTGAAAGCGTGTTGCTTGATAATAGCCCAAGGCCGCAGGCCGAGGGCTATTATCTTTGAGCAACACGCTTGAAGGATTCTCTACGACAAAATTTTGAGTATTTATCAAGACCCGAGTAGTATTCGATAAGATAATTTTTTACTTTGTAGATATCAAAATATTGATTGTCAATCTGACGTTCAATAATTTTTAATACAAACTTTATTAGTTTTAACCAAATACTATTCATTTTTATTTAAAACTACAGTTGTGAAAAGTACAATTGGTGAATTAATTGAATCGTTAGATGCAATACCAAATCTTTGCGACATTTTTAATCCAGTTGTCAGTTTGACGTTTAATTAATTTTTAATAAAAAATAAACACCAAACTGAAAACACCACAGGTAGGGTATTTTCGCTGTAATACAGCGGTGATTGGATGAAATTTGACACATGACTTGAAATTAAGTAATTTGATTGATTGAATATATTCAGTAAAAAATTATCTACTAAATAGGTTTGGATTATTGACTATCCAAACCGTTCTGGGCAGATATCAGTTTCTCTAGTTCAATGACAATCAAGATTATAGTTACATTTCAATTACCCCATACAAAAATTCCAATAGAGTTAGATCGGGTGTTCTAGTGGGCCACGGTTCCACCTTCATCCGATCCATCAATCTGCAAATGTTCTATCTAAGACCTGTGGCTGTTTGCCATCCTGTTGAAACCATATTCTGCGGCCTAAAGCGTTATATCAAGAAAAAGCTGGGTCATTTCAGGACTTAATGCATTTTGTAGATTATTTCACTGAATACAAAATACGCGCCTTCTACAGTTCAGAGATTGCACATTCTTAATGAATCACCCTGTATATGGATCCAAAAACTTTATCGAATATTGTTGCCTAATTAGTTAACCAGAGCATATGCATTCTTGGCTACGTCATTCTTGATAATCCTGAACGAACATGAGAATTTCGGATGGATAACCCACATAGTCGACACCTTGTACCTTGTATACGGTAGAACCGCGATCAATTGTGGTAATTAACCGAATGGTCATCTCAGCCACAGCTGTTTCTACCACGAACGTTAATTCATTAGAAATCAAATTCTGAAGAAGACTCAATCCTATAACAGGGTAGAAATAAAATTTTGCAATCCAATGATGGATAAATTTGAATTCAATTCTAATCATGACCGAATTAAATAAAACTGTACTGTACTAGCAAAGAGGGGGGACTGAAATACCTCTCTGGGGGCCTGAACCCTTTTGCGGAATAAGTCCCAATGTAATATTGGGAGGAATAAGTAAAGCCGAGAAAAAGAGAAGATCTGACCATTGGAAAGATCTAGTAGGGCTTATACAATCAAAGACTCATCTGGGTGACTACAACCTGTTGAGATCAAATGAATGCATAAGTTAAAGTAAAACTGCGCTAAGAGTTTTACGGGGATCCTAACGGGACATTGTCGCCTGAATGGGCACCTGAAAATGCTCAAAATAGTGGAGGAAGAAGAATGCAGATTTTGTGGCATGGAAGAAGAAACCTGCATCCACATACTTTCCAACTGCACATCACTTCAGAATCCTAGAGCACAGCACTTGGGAGATTACTGGATAGAAGAAGAACATTTACCTAAGTTTTAGCCAGCAGATATCCTAAAATTCCTCCGGGAAATAGGACTAAAGGAGCTACTAGTTGCTGGGACTCTCCTTAGAAACTGAGTAGAAATAAGGGGGCACAATAGATTTCTTAGATCTCAGTGAATGTCACCCCAAATAAATACATACATACAAGATTCAAGAAATTTTCTATTTGCGAAAAATCTTCTTCGGCTACAGCTTTCAAGTCCTGCAAACTCTTTGCATTATAGAAGATGGCTGTATCGTCTTACCTCCTCCTTTTATCAGAAATAAGTGATTTAAGTAAATACTGAACAATATCGGACCCAAAATTGACCTTTGTGGTACACCATACTCAATAATCAATAAAAGGTGTGTGCTCGAACGTTCAAAACAAAATTGTAATGGTATAGACAAATGCAGCAATAGTGACTTACTGTTGAATAATGCAAACTTATATTGTATACAAAAACTTTATTACCATACTTTTTCGTAGTTTACAAAATACGATTAATTTCTGATATATTCGTATCCATTAATATTATTAATTAATACAGCGCACACATAATTAACTGAATAAATTTAAGTTGAGCAGATAAATAAACAGATAATTGAGATGGAAATTTCCCAAAACAGGTTTATTTTCCACCTCGCTATCTGTACAGACTCCCTCTCCTCAATCCAAGAAATTAGGAAAGCTAACTCAAAACACCCTTTAATACAAGAAATCCATGAAAGATACGAGACACTATTTTCTCAAAACACCACGATCACGATAATTTGGACTCCATCACATATTGGAATCACTGGGAATGAAACAGCTGACAACGCCGCTAATCTGGCCACAACTACAACCCAAAAAACATTTTTACAAATCCATGACGACCTAAAATCTCTGTTTAAAAAACATCTAAGAGACTCCTGGCAATCATACTGGGACACAACACACTCCGCTCTACATGAAATACAACCTAGTCTGAAGTATCACCATGACTCCACACTCTCCAGAAAAGAAAAAATAATTATAAGAAGATTGCGCATTGGGCATACACGCTATACCCATGGATACTTAATGACAAAAGAAGATCGCCCCCTGTGCCAGCTATGTTCTGTCAATTTAACTGTTAAACACTTCCTATTGGAATGTCCCCGCTACCAAAGCTACCAGCACAAACACAATATAAAAGGACCCGGTTGACCTGCAGGTATAATTTTGTTTGAGAATTTAATTAGGGGATGAATTAAATTTTTTGGTACGTATGATTTTATTTGAGAATTTAATTAGGGGATGAATTAAATTTTTTGATATGTATAATTTTGTTTGAGAATTTAATTAGGGGATGAATTAAATTTTGAGCCTCAACATGGGCTTTTGGAAGACATAAATGTAAAAAAAATATTGGAATTTTTACAAAAAAAAACTAAATTTAGACCCAAAAATAAATAAAAATTTAAATTTATATTTAATGCTTGGGAAGAGGGGCATAAAATTCAATGGGATTCGACAAAAATAATATTGAATGAGCCTAATAATAAAAGACGAAAAATCAAAGAAAGTGCTCTGATACAACTAAATGCAGATAAATGTGTAGCTAGTATTTCAACCGAATGTTGTCAAATTTGGTTACCAATGTTAGAAAGAGAAATTTCCAATAATCAATTACCTGCGTTATCAGGATAGCATCATAATTTTTTATCCAGGTTTTCTTATGATTTATCATTGGAATAGTTGTTAATCGATACACACTCCAATGCACAAAATCACCAAACTGAGTTATATATGTTTTGAAAACAAAAATGATAATACACAAAAAAGTAACAACAAACGCGTTTTATTAACAACATTTCCAAAATAAGCTAAAAAAAAGCGCTATCCCAATAAAAACCGTTCCTGGAACGTGCACTTCACTGGAACGCTACCGAAACGTCGAAATAAAAAATAAAAAACATCATTGTGGTTTGATTCCCAAAATAATAAGAAAAAAGAATATATTACTTCATTCATTACACAAAAGAAACAAAAAAAATAAGAAGATTGATATTTTTTAATGAACAAAATCGAACAGAACAATATAAAAAGTAATAAATAGCATGAAAACAATTTCATCAAAATGCAAATTATATTTTAAACTGATCGAGAAGTACCTATAAATGTCACTTTTGACATTTCGTTCATGTCGAAGAAATTTAAATTATTTTATTCGAAATTCGAAAATTTAAATGAATGCAAGTCTTTTTATTATGCCCCAGTAATAAAAAAAAGGGAGAAATTTTTTTTTCTATTCACTTATAAAACTAAATACCCATATTATAAGAAAAAACAAAAATAATTTTAGAAATTTAATTTTACTAATCTTACTAATTTTACTAATCAAATTTTATAATTAAATTATGTTACATAAAAGGCACCTTGGGGTCTTGATGACCCCACACGCACTACAAATCGCTGCTCACTGATAACTAATTGAAATTGTATTATTGTATTGTGTACTGTAGGCTAGAGGTGGGACATTTACATAGAGCCACGCGGAAATAGCTGTTCTAATTTAACAGTTAGCCACAATTATAGGACTGCTGGGGTCTATAGGACCCCACGGTGTTCACTGAAGGTTAACACAAACAAGTGTAACTAGCGCCTTCTATTAGCAATGTTAAATTAGAGTGCAAATTATGATTCCTCATGCCAAAAAACGTAAAATTGCCAATTTTCATAGAGAAATTGTGGAAACATAAAAAATTATTGCGAAAATCAAAATTTCAATTTAAACGTATCTCGGAAACTAGCAATATTTGCATAAGGCATGTTGAGCAGAATCATTATATTTTGAGGTCCAGAATCTACAGTTCAGAGATTGGATATTCTTAATGAATCACCCTGTATAGGTACTGAATAAATCAACCAATTAATTATTGGTCTTACAAAAGATTCCATTTATTGCGGTACGAGACAGTTTTTGATAAGTAACTAATTCTAAAAATTTTAAACGAATTTGTTGACTTACTAACACCAACAGATTACACGAGCCAGGAAACATTAAAATATTTTCATCATGACAGGTACCAGATAAACTATTTTCTAATCCTAAAGTAAATTTGAAACATCAGCATTTTGAAAATTCGAAATGAGCCAACTACTATTATTTTCTGTAGGTGGCTCGACTTGTACAAACTCAAATGTAAATAAGTATGCCTTTGTTACTTAAATAGCTAGTAGTAGCTTACTATTATTATTTGGTAATATGGGTGGACATTTAATGAAATAATTAAAATATCCATTGGCGCCGCCGCTGAATAATTAAATAATCACAAGGTCGCGTTTGATAAACAATTTACAACTGAAATCAGAAAAAATTTAACGAGTACCAATATGTGAACTGTTATTAATTTTCAAACAAATATGTGGTAAATAGTTTTAGATATCAAAAATAAGAAAGTTGAGATAAGGTGAGATTTATTACTTCTAGCTTTAGTTTTACTTAATTATTTTTCATTTATTGTTACATATACTGTGGGTAAGTTATTATATGGACAGCATCAACCATTTACATGTTGAAAAAAATACAATTTATAAGATATTCCCAATTCACTTTCATCTTAAACTCTATGCAGTATTTCGCATGTGACTATTTCACATCATTAGATTATGTTTTTGGACATATTATTGGTTTGAGAGTTCAATTGGTTTTGAATAATTTACATGAGTAAGTGACAAATAGTTAGCAGTTTAACAGTCAATATAATATTTACAGACATATTTTTAAAATAATACTAAGTTGTCCAACAATGACAGCTTAGCAATCCTTGCTAGTATCTTAAGACATAAAAAAGCTAAGCAAATTCGGCATTACGAGGCATTATAAATCGATGATTCTTCCACTTTTTGCACAGTAGATTTAAATAAAACACTGTTCGCGTCATCTTTTAATAGTGTAATGTCATATTTCAAGCCCGTGCTGTGTCGTTTATAGTATATTATTAAACGAGCAATTTATGATAGCCATAATTCACGATGGGTGACGTTTGTGTCACGAGCCGCAGGCGAGGGGCGCAAGTCACCCAAGTTTAAAATAATTTGCATTTTGGTGAAATTGTTTTCATGCTATTTATTACTTTTTATATTGTTCTGTTCGATTCTGTTCATTAAAAAATATCATCTTTTTTTGTTTCTTTTGTGTAATGAATGAAGCAATATATTATTTAGTACCACTTAAATGTATGTAGGGCTAAGACGTAGTTTACTTACCGACGTCTGAACGGTAAGTACATCACTTACCGACGTGGTAGACTTAGAAACCAGTAAACACAACCTACCGATCTGACAACCGATGCTGTAAATAAACAAAAAAGATCGATGGCGCAAAAAAATTATGGTATTATAGTACAATATCACTGCAAACTAAAATGGTTGGTTCTATCTTGCAGATAATATACCAGCTCCATATAACTTTGAAGTGTGATTTAATGTCCTTCGTGGCATATAGCCAGGGAAGTAGTTGTTGCTTCTTAGTGTACGGTCTTTGTTCTTTGATTTCTAAAGTCCCTGTGAGGCGTTATAATAGTATTAAGCTATTACTTTTGACATCTGTTGATAACGCGCTTCACTAAAATGACATTTAATTTACTGCAAACTGTAGATAAAGTAGATGAAATTACTTATCCAATTCAATATGAAGAACAAAATATCTCAGTGGAATTATAAAATTGAATGTGTTTCCAGGGCAACATTACAATGGAATTGAAAGAGCAGGAAAATAGAATTAACCTAGATGAACCGAGGTATGATCAAAATACGTATGTAGGAAGGGCTAAGCATTTCTTTATCACCACAAATCCTTTAAATGTATTTGCTTCCAACAAAAGTCTAGAAGATGCCAAAAGTATTGTGGAGAAATACAGGTAAATTATCACTTGATCATTTATATAGGGAAATCGGTTCTGGTAAACTTCGCGACCCTCGGAATTTTATGTTAATTTTAGATTTGTTTAAAAGCTTACCTTAAATAAAGCAAATTAGAACAAAAATTTTGCTGAATCATCCAGTAATTACTTCAAAAATCACGATTTTAGTTCAAAAAACTAAATACAATTTTAAGTTCCCGACTCTTCCAATGGAACTCATTGTTATACCATTAACAGAATAGGGCTGTAAAACACCAAACCAGCTCATAAAAAATATACAGTCCACTTAGAAAAGTCGGTTCTGGGGTGCGATTTTCGAAACCATTCGGGAGTAAATCGTATACGAAAAATGGCCATTTTCGTATGAGATTTAAATAACCTAATTTTCGACATGCTCAAACGGTAATCGTATACGAACACTTTCGTATATCTAGTCTCGAGTGGGTTTATTCCATTCGAATAAATGTTTTCGTGTACGGAAAGTGTAAATTTACATAACCTAGATTGAAAATATTTGTGTTTGGTATGTCATTAATTTGAATAATAAATGATATAAATCAGTTATAATATGGCAGGTTTTGATGATTTAATTCATTTAAACTTCATTAAGCTATAATTAACGCTATACAAAAAGCGGAAGAGTTAGTAGATAGACCTCCTATTAGGATCTTTAACCCATTTATTGAACCTTTTGAGGAATATTCAGAAATATTGTCACATTTTTTATTAAGAGCAGCACTGGAACTTGAATCTACCATTTTCTAACTACAAACAATAATAAAGGAATAATGCTAAATCTGTTGTGTATTTGGGGACTATTAAAATACTTTATTGCGTATTGATGTACTTTATTAATAATGACACTGAAACTTACATTCTCGAATGATGGTCAATAACCCTTGACAACTAACTAAAAACAAAATGACTTATGCTAAAATGGGAACTGTGGTAACCATAGAGAACGTATAACTTACTCTATGGTTGCAAATATAACATCTCCTTTCTCTCTCGTGAAATTCACCTTGTATAATACAAAATGACTTTATTTATTTAAGTGAAACAAAAAAAAATACATATTATATAAATAAGAAATAAATAAAAGAATTATTTATAAATCCAAACGGTTTGGAGCTTTTCTAATTCTCTGAGAACGTCTTAAATATATTTCATCGGGAACACTTTCAGAAGTTGTACTTGGCGTTAGTTCTGGAATAGAATTTTGATTCTTTTGTAAATTACGAGAGTTTGTTTCGGAAATTGTAGGTAAGTCCAAATCGGGTGAATCAACTTGTTCAGGTAACTTATCTCTTACTAAATCAACAGGTGCGTCGTTTTTGGGTAAATTAATAGATATGTCGTTTTTAGGTAAATTGTCCAGTAAGTATCGATCTTTGGGTGTATTTTGCCCTATTTCGCGAATTTGATCGATGTGCCTACGCCACACCCTTCCATCATCGAGTTTTATTTCGTAATGTAATTTACCTATTCTATTTTTGATTCTACCGAATTTCCATTTATCTTGAAAATAGTCGCGAACCGATACTCTACAGTTTATTGAGAACGAACGGTACTTTTTTCCTATATTTACTATATTTTTTTTTGCGTCCGGCATAATACAATCCAGTCTAGAACGGATCTGTCTACCAAACATCAATTCTGAGGGGCTTTGGTTTGTAGCTATATGTGTCATTTTACGATATTGCATAAGTAGCTTGCATAAATTTAAATTTTTATTATTGCTTTCGGTAGTCATTGTCCTAATACTTTTCTTTAAAGTTTGTACAAACCTTTCAGCTTGTCCGTTAGTCGCGGGATGATATGGAGCTGTTAATTTGTGCAAAATGCCATTTTCCTGTAAAAATTGTTTAAATTTGAAAGAAGTGAAATTTGACCCGTTGTCACTCACGAGAATTTTTGGCAATCCAAAAGTAGCGAAAATATTTCGACAAAGTTCAATGGTTGTGTCTGTGGTTGTATTCTTAACAAAATGAATTTCTGGCCACTTTGAAAAAGAATCAACAAGAATAAAATAATATCCGCCATTAAAAGGACCTGCGTAATCAACGTGAACACGTTCAAAAGGATAATCTGCTTTTTCCCAAATATGTGTTTCTGTCTTTTCCACGTTATTTTTAAGCTTATTACACTCGTAACAATCTTTGACAATATTTTCAATACTCTGATCTATACCGGGCCACCAGCAGTAGCTGCGAGCTAATCCTTTCATTTTAACGATGCCAAAGTGGGCGGAATGAAGTTCGGCTAGTATTTTGCCTCGTAAGGAAACAGGAATTAGAACTCTTTGCCCTCTCATGATACAACCTGATTGTAAAGTGAATTCAGTTTGATCAACGTTAAAACGTTCGCTGCTAGGAATTATTTTACCAGTGCGTAACCCTTTTAACAACTTATTTAGCGTTACGTCTTGAGCCGTAGCACTCGCTAACATGTCAACGGTAACTGGTAAAGTCTCGATTTGACTAATCTCAAAAACATCAGGTTCATCAAAGATCGCTAAGTCTTCGGAAGTTGAAGGTAAACGTGATAATGCGTCCGCATTCCCGTGCGTTCCTGTACTTTTGTACTTTATATCGTATTGGAAAGCTTGCAAAAATATCGCGTAATGCTGCATTCTGGTGGCACTTAATAAAGGTAAACTTTTTGATGGGGAAAATATATGTATTAACGGTTTATGGTCGGTAAATAATGTAAATTTATTACCGCAAAGGTATTGGTAAAACTTTTTAACGCCGAATATTAAACTGTAAGCCTCTTTATCAATTTGAGAGTACTTTTGCTGAGTCTTTGTTAATGTTTGACTGGCAAATTGAATTGGTCTCTCCGAACCATCTGGGAAAACGTGACTTAATACTGCTCCCACCGCCAGTGGTGACGCGTCTGTTGCTAAAATTAGAGGTAAGTTTGGATCGTAATGACATAAAATTTGATCCGAATGTATTTGTGCTTTCGCTGCATCAAAAGCATTTTGACATTCCCTGGTCCATTTAAACGGCACATCGTCTTTTAAAAGGTTGTTTAACGGATATAAAATCGTACTAGCATTCTTAAAAAACCTTCGATAGTAGTTAATGAGGCCGATAAACGCGCGGACTTGCGTTTTATTTTCCGGAATCGGAATTTCACTAATTGCGTCAATTTTACTTGCAACTTTTGAAATTCCATTTTTATTTATTTTGTACCCACAGTATTCAATTTCGTCGGATAAAAATACACTTTTATCTATATTCACTTTTAAATCATGTTCGCTCAATTTTTTGAATACTAAATCGAGCCTTTCTAAATGCGTTTGTAAATCGGGACCTGTAACTTTAATATCATCCAAAAATACAGAGCAGCCTGGAATATCCTGTAAGATTTGTTCCATTTGTCTTTGCCAGATTGCGGGTGCACTCGCGATGCCAAACATCAATCTGGTTGGACGATACAAACCTTTATGAGTGTTTAACGTTAATAAATGCCTCATTTCTGGCTGAACTTCAAGGTGTAAATAAGCTTTACTCAAATCGATTTTTGTAAATTTTGTTCCGCCAGCCATCTTGGAAAATAACTCATCTATGGTCGGTAATGGATGGTCATCAATCAAAATATTTGGATTAAGAGTGACTTTGTAGTCACCACACAACCGTATTTGATTGTTTTGCTTAATTACGGGTACCACTGGTGTAGCCCAATCAGAAGAATTTACTTTTTCCAAAATGCCTTGTTGCACCAATTTCTTTTTCAACCGCGGGCTGTAAAGCGAAAGGCACTGTACGAGCTTTTATGAATATAGGTTTGACATTATCTTTTAAATAAATTGAAGCTTGAACACCCTTTATAGTACCAACTCCGGGCTCAAAAATAGGCTTGTATTTTGAAATTAATTTAGAAACGTCAGCGCTATTTTCATAAATATTTTCGTTTCTCTTCAATAAGTGTATATTGTCAATGTCTTGTAAGTTTATTTTCAAAATTCGTATCCATTCTCTACCCAAAAGTGCATTACGATCACCCTGTACTACATATAAATTTGCTGCATAATCTACCCCTTGGTAATTTATTGTAACTCTTACAAAACCTAAAACTTCTAATTGAGTTTTACAGTAAGAAACTAACTTCAATTTTGTATTTTGCAATTTATTATTAATGAACAAGTTTTTGTATTGTGCAAAATTAATTAAACTAACAGCAGCACCGCTGTCAACTTCCATAACAATAGGTTTTTGATCAATTTGTAATTTTAAAATATATTTGTCCCTATTAGTTAAATTTTCTCCTTCTAACTCTATGTCAAGAATTTCTTGTATGTCGTAAGCATTTTGTAATTCCTCAACTTCATTTGTGTTCAAAGCTCTACTCGCTTTAGTACAGACTTTCTGTAAGTGTCCCCTAGTTTTACAAAATTTACAGTAAAGGTTAGGTTTATTACAAGTATTTGCTAAATGATCAGGACTACCGAAACGAAAACATTTTTGTCCTCTACCAGTATTGTATTTTGTATTTTTATTTTGAATATTATTATTATTAGGATTTCCATTGTAATTATCATTAACATTATTTCTAAATTTATTTTTAGGAGTAACGAGATTAACTGCGCAATTATTATTTTTATGTAGCTCATTAGCATCCCTCTCGGACACTTCCATACTTACAGCTATGTGTACTGCTTTTTCTAAAGTTAAATCGCGAGTTTCTAACAATCTACTTTGAATTCTTCTAGCATGTAAACCGTAGACAAACTGATTTCGTAAAGCTGTCTTTAAAAAATTACCAAACTTACAGTTTATGGCCAATTTTTGTAGACCATGTAGAAATTCACTCACTGCCTCTCCTTCTTGTTGTCTTCTGGATTGAAATCTGAATGTTTCTGCGATTTCCAAAGGAACAGGATCAAAAAATTCATCCATTGTTATCACTAGAAAGTTGTAATCTTTGTCTTCCGGAACTTCAGGTGCCAATTTATCACATAGTGTGTTGTATGTATCGGAGCCCATGTAGTGTAGTAAATAGTGTAGCTTGAGTCTTTCAGGGACTTCGAAAACTGTAAAAGCTACTTCCAGTCTTTTAACCCATCTGGCCCATTTGTTCTGCTTTATGTCAAATGTTTCTATGGTAAAAACAGCACTGTATGTATTTAATACGTACATATTAGGTCTTATATACGTCCTGTACGTACATTACCTAAAATGTACGTATTTAGTACGTACATTGTGATTCATAAACGGTACGTACTTCTGGGCACGTACCATGTACGTACTCAATATGTATCGGCAGTACATATTTTCTGATACGTATTATGTATGTATCTAATACATATCGAATAGAAGGTTAAAGTTTGCATGGACGCATGCTCAGCGGGCAAAACAACATGTAGTTACTGCGCATCCATGCAGCCCTGTGATGGGTAGAAGTAGGTATATTATCTATAGGGTAGAACGCTAGGACCTTGAACGAACAATAATTCGTCCAATATGGTAACCAGATGTAGAGGGTATCTGTCGCGTTCGCGCTTTTTTTAGTTTGGAGTGCAATAAAAAGAAATATTTGGCGGTTTTTATCTCAATATTCCACCCATTTCACCCACGATCACACAGACCACTTGTGCCAGCCATTTTTGTTGTTTATACACCAAGGCCAGGATAAATAGTTGGTAAGTTATTGACTATTTTCTATTACTTTATTCAATTTATATTTATTAAAGTAACAGTTAAACTAGTTTGAAGTAATATTAGGTACTTATTTTAATACTAGTTTCATTATAGTTTGTAGTTTTGGGATCTTGTAAGCAGTATTTTTTTACAACCTGTTTATTTGCTGTTTATAAAGATAGTATACCTACCCACCTATTATTTATTAGTACATTAATCTACTAGTGAGATGTCTTATAAAGTTAGTAAACGTTATAAAAAAGCAACTAAAGAACTTCAGAGATTTGTTAGTAATAATCGAAAACAGTTGGTTGAAGATTTAAATCTCCTTTTTTGTCGTAATTTTTATGTTTCGTCCAATAATTTTAATAATGTCACAGAGACTTATTCACTTAAACGTATTTATTTTAGCTATTTTTCATTATCTTTTTAAGGTGCTGCTGTGAAATCTGGAAAATGCAGAGAAAATAAGGAGACGGAGCAATTATAGTTGGTTAAGAAGGGCACCGGCCAGGGCAAAAAGGTTCAATGTACCAAATAGTAAATAGAAAATAGTAAAAATTTGTAGGTATATTATTTCAAAATAAATTAATTTTTAAGCTGTTTTTGAAGTTTTATATTTTAATCTAATCTAGTTTGGGCACATTCTAATGTGTACTCTAATTTATAAGACAATACAGTTAAGTGTCAAGGAAATTTTTTCGAATTCCTGCTACGACAGCAACGTTATTAACATTGGGACGTATAAACTCAAATTACAACAATATCGGCGTTGCTTAAAAGGAACTCAAGAAAAACTCCTTGAAACTCAATTGTGAGCTGTCAGCTCTCTACGTGTCTGGATGATACATGCCAAGTACGTACTTCCGGTACGTACCAAGTACATACTACTGGTACGTACCAAGTACGTACTACTGGTACGTACTCCCGGTACGTACCAAGTACGTACATTTTATTG
The DNA here is from genome assembly GCA_910591695.1 of Galerucella pusilla. NCBI lineage: Eukaryota > Metazoa > Arthropoda > Insecta > Coleoptera > Chrysomelidae > Galerucella > Galerucella pusilla. The sequence goes on along the minus strand of CAJUYI010002546.1, from coordinate 3,235 downwards.
GAAAATGTACGTATTTAATACGTACCATGTACGTACTTTGTACAGGAAAGTACGTACATAATACGTACCTTACATCTCATGAGTACGTATTGAATATGTATTATGTACGTACTTGTGCTGTCTGGGTAAATGTAGATGTAGTATATGTAGCAGCTCTTTCGCCTTGATTTGCCATTGTGCTTGTTGAAGCGATATTGCAGGTTCGATTATTTATTGATTTGCCTACCTCGTCGCCAATTCTTTGTTGTGTATTTGGGGACTATTAAAATACTTTATTGCGTATTGATGTACTTTATTAATAATGACACTGAAACTTACATTCTCGAATGATGGTCAATAACCCTTGACAACTAACTAAAAACAAAATGACTTATGCTAAAATAGGAACTGTGGTAACCATAGAGAACGTATAACTTACTCTATGGTTGCAAATATAACAAAATCAAAAGCCAGTTTGGACTCACTACACTTGATACAGTAGTTGGTATTAGGGATTGCAAATTTACCGAATTTGAATTTACCGGTAATTTGGTAAATTATTTAAAAATTCACAGATCTACATGTATTTACCGTTTTTTTTTTCGACATTTGGAAAAACAAAGGAATAAGCCTTAAAATAAATAACCAAACTTTAATTCTTATTAAATAATAACAACAGAAAAGTAAAACTCTAGGTAAATTAGAAAAAAATAATATACTTAACTTGATGACTAGTAACAGGCCCTAAAACATTCAAAGTAGTAATTTAAATAAAAAAATTTCTACAGTTTCTTATTTTTCCAACGACTTCTTAGATTTCTTTTGTTTAATAAAAAAAGGCCCTGAGAAAACACAGCCTATCAATACTATTATCACTTAGCCGCGATCTAATCTTAGTACAAATTGTTCCTGCAGCAGAAAAGGCTCTTTCGGACTCCACACTAATAGGCCGAGTTGTCATGAATGCTGCGAAAGCCATTTTCAAGTATTTTTTCTGAATTCCCTTCTTCCGAAAATATTTCATTTCTGTTTTCACACATTGATGAACACTGGTAGAAGTAACCTGCTGTCTTCTAATAAAATTGGAATAGTACTGTTTACATCAATTTTTTCACTTGTCGCTAGTTGAAATTTTTCCTTAATCGACAATTTACATTATCCGATTCTGGAGTTGATGGGCCCAAAACCCGACTGAGGGGGATGTTATCTTCATCCCCGTCAGAGGAATCATCGAGGTCAATGCCATTTGTATTTTCTGATGACTCTTCTAGAAACTATCACATGAACAACGGATCCGCGCTGTTGTCAGCCTGGTATTTTTCACCGAAATTACCGGTTAAAGATGTCGAATTCTTTATCGGTAATTTAAAGAACTTTTAAGGCGGTAAACCGGTAAATCGGTAAGCCGGTAGTGCAATCCCTAGTTGGTATATTCTTTGCATAGAACTATTAGAACTGCATAGATAAGGTATATTCTTTGCTTCTCAAATGTCACAAGTGACAAGACCATACGATTATGCGATGTTGCCGGCTGCTAAATTCTTCGTGTACGAACGTTTATTCGAATGGTGTTGAAGAATACACATTTAGCACCGTATACGAAAAAATTCATGTGGAAATAATATTTGTGTGAACTCGAAAATCCCACCCGTCGATTTCGCGACCCTCGGAATTTTATGTTAATTTTAGATTTGTTTGAAAGCTTACCTTGAATAAAGCAGATTAGAACAAAAATTATTAAGCACATACATAAAATACCTGATGTACCTAGTTGTTGGCAATAGCACAGTCTCCTATAGAACTCCTCCTTAACTTTGTTTAGAGTTTGAGGAGAAATATTCCGTATTTCTGTAGTTATCCTGTCTTTGAGGTCTACAATGCTAGTTGGTTGTGCTGCATATACTTTGTTTTGAGATAACCCCACAGAAAAAAATCTAACGGCGAAAGGTATGGCGATCTAGCTGGCCACTCAATAGTACCTCTTCGTCCAATCCATTTATTGGAGAATATTCCATCTAAATAAGCTCTCACCATTGAAGCATAATGGGGTGTTGCCCCGTCTTGCTGAAACCAAACATTTTCATTCGATAAGCTAGGATCTATTGCGTTGGGATATAAGTTTGCCAACGCAGGAATAACTTCATTTCTAAGCATATTTAAATATTTTTCAGCTTTAAAATTTCCATCTATAAATATAGGACCAGTTATATGGTCGCCTATGATACCGGCCCAAACGTTTACCTTTTGAGGGTACTGAGTATGTGTCTCACGCATCCAATTAGGATTCTCTGCTTACCAATATCTACAGTTCTGTCGGTTTACCTCTCCATTCAATGTAAATGTTGATTCGTCAGAAAAAAGAATGGTACCATGAGCTATCTCATTTCTGTTCAGCTTATTCATCAATCTTTTGCAGAAATCCATTCTACGATCTCGATCGTCTTCTGTTAACTTCTGCACAAAAGTTAATTTGTATGGAAGAAGTTTTTCTTTATGAAGACATCTTAGAACAGTTGTATGACTAACATTATTTTCACGGGCAATTTGACGTGTACTTGAAGTTGGATTCTCTTCGACACTTAACAAAATATCCACTCTCACCATCCTTCAACGATGTGTGGTTTTCTTTTCAATGGTTTGACATGTCCAAGTTCTCTGAATTGTGCATAAATTTTAGACACAGTACTTTGTGAAATATTAGGCAATTCGGGATACCTGTGATTAAATAAGTTTGCCACTTGACTTCTGCAGTTATCCCCATACCCGATCATCATTAAAATCTCAATTCGGTGAGTATCAGTTAAATATTTCATTGTTATGTCGACAAGAAAAGAGTGTTTGACAAATATTCAACTTTTTCAGTATAAACTGTCAACACATCAACAACTGACAGAACAGAAAACAATCCACGTTATTTACTGATTTAAAACAATCCACATTATTTATCGATTTTGTCTAATTATTGGCGTTTTCAGGCAATTTTTAGGTATTTTTGATAACATTCATGGGCGTAGCAGGTTTTGTTTAGTATACAAATACTTTAGTTCAAATTTTTGATAAATCCATATTTAGCTAATTTAAAAAAGTACCAATATTTCAAGTGTAATAAATTATTGTGAATATTTTATAGCTGAGTACACATGACTAGAAAGTCAAGAAAACATATTTGTATTCTGTGTAAATATTAATTTATTAAATCGCAGAGCGCATTCGGCTATTAAGCCATCTTCAGTGCTTACCTGCAAGTAAGTAAAAA
>CAJUYI010002545.1:14025-24316 GCA_910591695.1 Galerucella pusilla | reverse complement strand
CTTCATTTCGTACGTCCGTTGTACGTTAGTATATGGACGTACACTGGTCGCCCATTTTATAGCCATTCAAAGTACGAATAGTTATGGACGTTAAATGAACATTCATCATACTTAGGATTTTTTGAAATTTCCTTCCGAATGACGTTATGGACAGTGGATGGATATCAGTTGTAAGCACTGAAACGGATGAACATTGCTTAGAAATGTATTTCGATAGACGCCTGTTTAAGTTTCTGCATGTACGGATACTTAACGGATATTCGTTGTACAAACTAAATCGGATGTACGTTGGCTGGTGGTCTGGCGATGTTCTTCTGATAGGCGTACTAGCCCTGTCCAGCATTTAATGTTGAATCGATTTCCGCTGTATTTACAGAAACCAATGTAGGTAGATTGGTTGTTTCGACTGCTTCGAAATCTTTTTCAGCATTCACGTACGCCGAATGGATTTTATCGTTGTATCCGGAAAGACAAAATGAAGGTAGGTATGGAACAGATTTCAATGTGATGCTTATTTCAGGCTCTAGCGCTTTCGAACGCTGAAAAATAACATTCAATTGATGTTTCAATGTATAAGATAAAGATATAATGATACATTTCACCGTTTGTAACCAAAACTTCACTTATAGTCTAGGAGGACGAGGCCATAACCAAATAGTTATTAAAGAAGAAGAGCAGTTAACAAGCTCTTGGGATTTGGCGGCTTTTGCTAAATTTGTAAGGTTAAGACTGTAAGCTTCGTGAGTTCGCGGGACGATTGTGCATATTAAAAATTTTGCAAACAATTTAACTGTGTGTGCAGGTGCATAAAGATAAGTATACTCATATTCTATATTATATATTTCTCGATATGAATAAAAGAAATACGAATTCGTCATCTAGAAAACGTTTTAATAAATATTATCAGAGAGCAAAGCGAATGCAACTGAATGATAGTAATTGTAATCTGCATCAATCATCAAAAACTGTTTATAAAACATCAGAAACATGTGTTAGTGTATCAGAATTACCTGTTGAAGAATCTTATGTATGTAACGAAACAGAAAATTCTATATTTCAGGGAACTCATGTTACATCAGTTGAGGCCCTCTTCAGCAGTAGTTCTGATGATGAAATGAGTAACTGTAATGTGGATAATTTTCTAGATGAAAACTGCATGCAATTTCTTGAAACTCCCCAACAAGATGATAAAAATCACTCGCTCACATCTCAATTGGCTATGTGGGCATTGAAACATAATGTTCCTCTTAATGCTGTTAACAGTTTATTGAGTCTTTTACACCCTCATTTTTCTGAATTACCGTTAGATGCCAGAACCCTACTAAAAACACCCCGTAAAATAGTTCCATATATACTTCCTCCTGGATTTTATTATCATATTGGATTCAAAAATTGCTTAGAAAAACTCATCAACCAATCTGTACAGCCAATAGGTTCAAAATTAGAAGTTTGCATTAATATTGATGGATTGCCTATTTCAAAAAGTTCGGGAGGTCAGCTTTATCCTATACTTTGCAATTTATTTACTAATAAGAATTATGTAGAAACAATAGGGATATTTCATGGCAATGAAAAACCTTCAAATGCTAATGAGTTTTTACAACCATTTGTTGAAGAAGCCTCAGATCTTGTAACAAATGGATTCATTTATAAAGATCAGTATTATCAAATTGAAATAAAGAATTTTATTTGTGATGTTCCTGCCAAAGCCTTCATAAAGTATACAACTGGACACACAGGTTATTTTTCTTGCTCAAAATGTGAAACTGAAGGCACATATTTTGAAAACCGAATATGTTTTCCTGAAACCCATGATCTAATCCCACGGTCAGATTCCAAATTCAGATCTAAACAACAAGATGAACATCATATTGGAACATCAATTTTAGAGAAAATTCCAGGATTAGATATGATAGCACATTTTCCTCTAGATTATATGCACCTTGTTTGTCTAGGAGTAGTTAAGAAATTAATTGTGAATCTTTGGATTCATGGAAAACCTCCTAACAAATTTTCCTTTAGACAAACAATGGTTATTTCCGATTCCCTTCTTAAGTTGATTCCTTATATACCTAAGGAATTTTGTCGCAAGCCACGTGCCTTGAAGGAAGCAAATCGTTGGAAAGCAACTGAGTTTCGTTTCTTCTTGTTTTATTCTGGTTCAATTGTCCTTAAAAATCAAGTTAATCCTGATATATATAGAAATTTTTTAAGCCTTCATGTTGCTATGACACTTTTATCAGCTTCAAACTATAAGGAGAATATTGAATACGCCAGCTCTTTAATGAAATATTTTGTGGAAACCTTTGTGACTTTATATGGTAAACAACATGTTTCACACAATGTTCACAATTTATTGCATATTTGTGAAGATGTTTTGAATTTTGGAGTTTTAGATAATTTCAGTGCTTTTCCTTTTGAGAACTTTATGCAGACATTTAAGAAACTTATAAGAAAAAGTGAAAAACCATTACAACAAATTATATGTAGACTTAGTGAGAGATCACAAATATTGAATACAAACTCTAATATACAAAATTTTGCACGTGAAGATCCACTTCTTGAACATTTTAGTGGTCCACTTATTCCATGTTTAAAATCAGTTAGGCAGTACAAAAAAATAAACTATAAGAATTTTTTACTCACTAATTCTGAACCTGATAATTGCTGTTGTCTTGAAAATAATAATATTGTTATTGTACTAATTCTGAACCTGATAATTGCTGTTGTCTTGAAAATAATAATATTGTTATTGTTGAAAATATTATAAGTGTTGATTCACATGTGATGATTTTGGCTAAGGAATTCTTGAATTTAACAGATTTCTATGCTTCACCTTGTAAATCTTCAGACCTGGGAATCTTTTTAGAACTAACTGTGTCTTTTAGCCCACTACAATTATGGAAAATAACTGATGTAAAACACAAATGTATGAAATTACCCTTTGAAGATAAGAGTGTAATAATGCCATTACTGCATCTGTTTTGATTTTTGCAAAATTGTATTCCTTACTTTCTTATTCAAAATTATTTCCTAAGTATCTCATCATCATCAAAACTTGGAAAAATAATTAAATGGATGGAAGGAAATTTTATTTTCATAATGTCCTTCAAAAATTTTTTTTTGAACTAATTATTCAGATATTGTTTTTTATTAAGTGTATTGTTTCCCATGCATTTTCAATCACCTTTTGTGCACTTAAATATTTTTATTACTCCTGACAATATAACACCTAATATTATTCTGGATAGTTATCTAAAGTGAGCAGTTGAAATTTCTGAATCATGGTAGAGATAATATATGCTAAAGTGACTATATATTGATATATATTATGTTTACACTTTATGAAAATCTTCAATGATGAATACCCATAAAAGTAGTAGAATTCTTCCATTTTTAAACTCATCACCAACTGAATATTAGGATTTCATTTTTATAATTATAAATGTATATTATCTCTTCAATAACCAAAATGTATCAAATCAAAGAATAACTTAAATTATATTTTTAGAGGTAGATTTTTGCATCATACTTGTGAGTTACAGGTTTTGCCTAGTTTGACTCTTAGAATTAATAGTATTCCTAATAAGTTAATTTTCTTCATTAAGGTTGTCCAAAAAAATGGAGCAGACCTGGACAATTGTGAAGTTTATAGAGGAAAATACTGTTGAAGCAGTACCATCAAATTGGTTAGTTGGGGACCACTGCTACTGGCCACCATATTCCAGGGAAAAACTTGTATATTCCATAAAAAATTATGATGAACCAAACACCTGCTGGCCCAGTTATAAAATATCCATATTTAGCAATGGAACTTTCAGTAAGTAATATTGATTCAATGTTTTCATGAATGTATTATTGATAATTTCTCCCAATTTTAACTTTTGCAGATAGTTATTTGGAAGCTAGAAATAAAACGAAAATAGCAGTATACACTAGTGATATTAATGATGAGGATGCTAAATCCAGAAAATATAGGAAGAAAAAGAACAACACAATATCTTCTGATGAAAGTGAGGTAGAATATACTGGCAAGTTGCCTTCTCCTCCAATGAAACCCAAATCCAAAATAACTGGATTTAAACCTCCACTTCAAACTAATAATCAAAGTAAATAATTTTCAGTATTTTTTATTGCAAAGTAACAAATGGTCTACTATTTGATTTTAAAAATATATATCAAACAACAAAGATTTTCCTCATCACATACATTTTTGCACCCACCACTATAGTCCACATCCTCATTTAAATTTATATTTTTCTTTCACACTTTCCATTTCCGACATTTTAAAACAAATATGTTGCTAATTACAGCCTATATTTTTAATATTCTTACCCAAATTATATCCTTCGAAGTATTTGGGAAGTAAATAATCAATACAGGTATCTATGTAATCTATTCTTAATTAAAAAAAGGAATATTTTCTCATTACAGTTTTGTTACTTTATAACAAATAATAAAAACAATTCATTCTGTTTAACATAGAAGTTTTTAATTAAACTTAATTTGAAAACAGTGTATTGAATAATTTTCATGATGAAAGTTTTACTCTCCTCACCAATATTGTAAATGCCAAGTTTCTTATCGAAATTGTGTGAGTGTCATTTTCTTTTTAAAGCTTGGTGTTACAAAACATAATTTTCCTATGTAATAATTTTCATATGTAATTCTTTTCTGTTAATTTTTTTTTAAATAGTCATGTATTTCAGCTCCACTTGAACTACCAGATAAAGACAAAACAAGCTGCTATTGCAGTTGTTGCCCAACTCATAGAGGACAAGAAATAGGTGAGAATACAAATGATGAAAAAATATTATTTACAAAAACACCAAACATAATTGACCTATTTGCTAAAACAGTTTGATATGCATTTCATTAAATTTTTGCCCAAACTGATAAATTGTTTCTTCATTCTATATATTTAGATAGAAAATGTATACAATAAACATTTTTGGAATTGAAAGAGAATAATATTAAGAACCATCAGGTAACTTAACCTGGCAAATGCAGTGGTGAAAAGTACAAATGTACCCCCTAGTATAATTTTGAAATTTCTGATTTGATGCATAAACATGCCTTTTTATAGAAAGTTCAGAAAGTTTTTTTTATAAAAAATACCAATTAATGTAGGGTATGGCAAATTAAATATTGTCTTCTGTGGGTTTGCCACTATATACAGCTCTTATTTTATTTTCATAAGACAACTGAAATTTTGATTTTTTCGCTTCCAACTATCTATATATAGTCTATACCTTATTTTATTTCAGATGAACACATGAAGAAAATAACAAAACAGTATTATTTTATGAGCAATATTTTAAAGGACATATCCAGCCGATTGGAAAGTATCAATATAAATCAGAATAGTGATTTACATGACACAGATTCATTATTTGTGAGATTCTCAATTTTTCCAATAAACATTCCAGAGAATCTCGCTATTATTGAGGAACATTTACAAGACACTAACAACTTTAAAGCAGCAGTAAGTAAAAACATAAATCATAAAATGAACTGTAAAAATGTTTATTTTCTTTCTTTAGTGTAAAGATTTGTCTAAAATGGGTGGAAGCAGCATGTATGAGTTCATAAAGAGATGCATGTCACAGTTGTTGACCAACTCATTCGCAAATGAATTTAGCTTATTTGGAAGAAAAAATAAAAAAAAATTCTTGAATTTGAAATTAGCAGATTTGGTGATGGGTATGTAAAATATCAATTCATGTTCGCAGTACCATTTTAGAATTATTTAGTATATGCATGCATATAGTGATTTTATAAATTAACTTGAAAGTCTTCAAATAACCAGGGGTTATTTTATTATCATTTATCAGTAATGTATACAAACTTCATGCATTATAACTGATCATTTTTGGATTTCCAGTGTGATGAAAATGTAACATTTACAGGTGCCGCAGAAATATTTGGGGGTGAAAAAACCACAAAAAAAGAAATAGAAGATTGTATTATGAGATGGTTGAGGAGGGCAAATGAAAGAAAAAATTGAGTTGGACTTGAATATATATATATATATATATGTATATACTATATTTTTGCTTGTTTGTTTGCCCAATATTAAATAATGACCATTCAATATAATTGTAGATTTGTGTTTTCTTGTATCCTTTTCAATTTAATAATTAATGTTAATGGAGGATGTAAATTTCTATCCATATTATAATAGCATTTAAATCGGATTTTGATAAATATACACAATATTATAATTATCAAACTACATCCAAAATGATCTATTAAACATATTCAGGTGTATGCCTTCTAGTGGATGTCCTCCAAACGTGCATCCATTACCTGTTCTCAAGTGTAATTGGATTAGGCAATCAAGTTTATTTGCTTGTCCCAAGTCCATTGAATTTTCTCTGGACAGTCTTTGTTAGTACGTCCATTGGACGTTTTCATATATATCCATAGGCTGTACACATGATCGCCCATTGGCATTCATATGTACGTGCATTGGCCTTCATATATGTACTTGCATTGGCCTTCGTATGGACGTCCATTGCCCTCTCTAAGTAAATCCATTGGGATTTCTATGTACGTCCATGAACCTTCTTCGTCTGTACGTTCATTGTGCATCCTTGTGAGTACGTCCAAAGTATATTCACAAGTATACATCCATTGGCTATCTTCTTGAGTACGTACAATGGACATCCACAAGTATATATCCATTGGCCATCTTCGTGAGTACGTACATTGAACGTTCACAAGTATTCGTCCATTTGCCGTCTTTTTGTGTACATCCAATAGAAGTCCTTAAATTGACAACCATTGTATGTCCAAAGTGGTGACATCGGAGCATCCAGTGGATGTCCATCGGACGTTGAACATCCAATCAAGGACGTCCAATGGAAGTCCTGAACGTCGATAACGTACGTACATTGTATATCCATTGGACAAACATGTGCTGTGTGGGCAGATACACCCTTTTGAATAAAAAAGTCTTCAAATTAGAAATTCATGGTTTTTGTGATGCTAGTTCATTAGCATATGGGGGTTGTATTTATTTACGAGCTATTTATGTTGACAATACTGCTTCTTCTCAGCTATTAATCTCAAAATCGAAAGTAGCTCCTCTAAACAAACCTATAACCATTCCTAAACTTGAGCTTTGTGCTATGGTTCTCCTTGCCAAATTATATTCTCGTATCACAGACATCATCACTCAACAGCTTAATATTTCCAACTCAATTCTGTGGTCCGACTCACAAATTGCATTGTCATGGATTAAAGGAAACCCCAACAGATGGGCAGTCTTTGTTTGTAATAGGGTTGCTCAAGTACAGCAATTAACGTCTTCTGCATCTTGGAGACACATTAAGTCTCATTCAAATCCTGCAGACTTACTCTCCAGGGGCAAGTTTTTGGATCCCCCTGCAACTTTTTGGTTTTCTGGACCTAGTTTTTTATGGGAATCATCCCAGGACACTCAATGTCATGATACATTTTCAGCTATACTTAGCCCACCAGAAGAAAGAAAAAAATATTTAGTAACCACAACACATATCCTATTAATCCCTGGATGTTATTCATTATCAGATTTTCTTCTCTCACCAAATTAATTAGATCCATGTCATATGTACTTCGTTTTGTTAGTAACACTAGGTCACTAAATAAAGCATCTTTACCTCTTCTTCCGACAGAGTTGGATAATTCAATCACATTCTTAGTAAAACAAGTACAAGAAACTTCCTTTTCTGATATTATCAAAACCCTTAGATCAAATAAAAGTCTGTCAGATAAAAAGTTGGCTTCTTTGAACATTTTCATTGACAAAAACAACATCTTAAGAGTAGGTGGTCGTCTTACCCACGCTGATCTACCTTTCAACCAAAAACATCCAATTTTATTACCAGCAAAAAATCATTTCACCTCATTACTTCTAAGTAAAGAACATTTGAGACTTGGCCATAGTGGTCCACAAAATGTACTTTATAGTGTCAGATTGAACTATTGGCCTTTAGACGGCCTTAGGGAAATAAAAAGAATAATACATAATTGCATTACTTGTCACCGTTTCAAAGCCATAACTGCTCAACAGAGGATGGCTGACTTACCTAAGATCAGAATTACCCCGTCTAGACCCTTCCACCATGTGGGAATAGATTTTGGTGGACCCTTCAATGTGAAATCATATAATCTAAGAAAAGCTCCTATTGTAAAATGTTATATTTCACTTTTTGTTTGTCTTACCACGAAAGCAGTTCATTTGGAATTAGTCTCTGATTTGACTACTGAAGCCTTCATAGCATCTCTTAAACGATTTGTATCTAGACGCGGGCTACCATTATCCATATATAGCGATAATGGTACAAATTTTGTGGGAGCTCATAATCAATTGAAAGAATTACAGATGTTTCTAAAAAATAATTTGTCCTCTATAAACGACTTTTTACTAACTTGTTCTATAAATTGGAAGTTTATTCCTCCGAAGTCTCCCCATTGGGGCGGGATCTGGGAATCTGCAATTAAAAGTGCTAAGCATCATCTTTTCCGAATACTTCGAAACTCTGTTTATACCTTTGAACAGCTCTCTACAATTCTCACTCAAGTTGAGGCAATCATGAATTCTAGACCGCTTTTCCCCATATCCACCGATCCCTTTGACTTAATTCCTTTAACTCCTGGTCATTTTTTAATAGGACAATCTTTAATGTGTCTTCCCGAAAAAGATGTTTCGTCCATACCTGACAACAGACTTAAGTTTTGGCAACACTGCACTTCAGTGCAACAAACCTTCTGGAAGCGTTGGACAGTAGATTACCTAAACCAACTTCAGAATAGGCCAAAATGGCAAGTCTTGTGTAAAGATCTCAAAGTAAACGAAATGGTGTTAATCAAAGATGATGACTCGCCACCTTTAAAATGGCCATTAGCACGAATAACGGATATTATAACTGGGAAGGATGGAAAGATTCGTGCTGTCCAGGTTCGAACGTCTTCTGGTACTTATGTAAGGCCTATAGTAAAAATAGCGCCTCTTCCCATTAGTGACAATTTACATGCATCTGATGAAATTAATTCAGATATATAGAGTTATTTGTTATAATTTACCCTGTTCATTCATTTACTCATTCTGGTGTAATTATTAATGATCATTGCCTGCCGCAGTATTGATGATTTGGTGGTATAATGAATATTCTGCACGGTGACCAATGGCTACTGTGGATGCTAAAAGGCAACACCTCAGAAAACAGTATACTTCCAAGTTTGTCATCCTCGGCTGGCGAGGATTTTTTTATTTTAGTTCTTCCATTATGAGTGAATCCATTCATTATCATTACCTTACATTACTTCCCATTGAAATACAGTCCACTTCAATATACATATTATATTATTTGTTTAGCCTTGAGTATGCATTATTTGTTAAATTAGTATATTTAATTAAATTTGCTGGAATTTATTCGGTTATCCAAAATATCACATTATTAATTTATCATTTATAATTGTTTTCTTTGTTGAGCCCCCAGTATGTTGAGATTTCATAAAATAAAATCATCAACTGGGTACTAATGTTTATGTGCTTTGTGCTAATACCAATAAATGAGTGATTTGTCGTAGCATGAATAATATGTATAATATCTTATAGACTTATTTATATAAATCAAATGCGTTGACTGGTTAGCAACGCCATATGTATATAATTTTGTTTTGTTTTGTTGAATGTCAGAATGACTTTTAATATATGATAATGTTGTACTACGTTGGTTTTGAGTAATTTCTTTTTATATGTATTTGCCTACAATTTGGTCTCATCACGTATTAATGGATGAGGAACTGTTGGTCCTTCATATACATCTGTTTACATAGTCGTGATTGCGACAGGTCTCTTCCCATAAACAGCACAACCAAGAGCACAAAAAGCCCAATGGCTAAGCCATAAGCCTCTGACTGCTGATCCAATCAATCAATAACCAAGAAGCTTTACTGAATGTTAGGATTGCTAGAGCAAGGGTACTTACATGTGGAAAGGACAAATCAAAGGATTGAAGTTTTTGAAATACTAATAAAACCTTTTCCCTCTTCCTTTATTGAGTCAAGTGGATAATATATTGATTATTATTTGTACTGTTAATTATTTATCAAACCCCATTTTTGCCATTTTGCCAAAGATAAATTTTGAGTATTTTTATTAAGAAAATGTCAATAAATATGTTTATCCTATGCCTAAGCCTGGCAAATTGAAAGTGTATATATTATAAGTAATTAATTTCTTACATAATATATACTTTTATTGATTGTATAAACAGACCATTAGTTCTTAAATTTTGCATTA
>CAJUYI010002545.1:0-14015 GCA_910591695.1 Galerucella pusilla | reverse complement strand
TTTTAACACAAGGGTAATCTGCAATGGGAACGGTTGCATACTTCTTTCCCAAGGTTGCAGTTTGTACCTCTTTCCATTTGCAACTAATATCAGTACTTGAGAGTTTCTCAAAACCAGTAACATTCTGCCTGTAACAGAAACAAAAAAACACAGAAAAAAGAAAATAAAACAAGATGCAAATCATCTAATCAATTGCAGAAGGCCAATATGCCCTTTTTTTTGGAATTATACCACCTTGTACACAATACACAACATGAGCAGTGCTGTAACATGCTTGCATTTAGAAGAATTCCCTGCTTTGCAGCTACAAATAGCACTTTTCACATCAATTCTATTTTCTTCTAAAATATTTAAAATAACTTTTAATTCATGTGGTTCTTGTTGCAGACCACTGCTTTTCAGGCATAAACCATACACTTTTATGAAAGTGTCACTTCTTTCTTCTATACCATGCAAAAATATATGGCCAGCATTTAAAACTGCCTGTCCCTCATTTATGCACCTAGAAGGCTCAGCATTTAAAAATTCAAATAAACTTTGAATAGTCAGTGTATAATCCATAGTTACTAAAACAAAGAGGAAATAAGTCGGTATTAAAGATTTAAAATATTACTCAATACAAACGTACCTTCCCTGCAACTTTTGTAGTTATGACTATATAAAAAATTAAATGAAAACACGAATCCAAACCTAAAACTAAACAGTTAATTGGACGCTTGTTGTTTTTATCACAAATATCAACCATACCTATTACTCCAAAAATAAAAATATTAGGAGTCAAAATTTAGTTCAACAACACAAAATACTGAAGCACAATCAAAGAAAAAGCAATAGTTTCACAAAACACACACTGAAAATAACTAAAACAGCAAAATAAAATCACTTAAATATCAAAGGGCTTATAAGGCGGATGATTTGTTTTACTCGTTGATAAGATGACATTGACATTTCAGAGCGCCATCTATCGAATTCTACTTTTCCCACTCCGTATACTTAAACGTATCCCTATCCCGACCAAAGTCAGTATTCCGTGCTATTTGTGCTATATATATTACACCATCTTCCTCGTCTAGCAGCAATGGATTATTTGATATCGCCCCCATTTTACGTTTCACAAAAATATAAAAAGGTAAAATAAAAAAACTTTGAGGTTATACAATTAGAAACAGAAGGATGCGATACGTTTTCTGCTAAAAAGGCTTTCTTGACAATTTCTTCACGTCAACGTAATTCCAATACGGATACGTGTAAAAACTTAGGACCAGCTAAAAGTGTCTAACGAGCACTCGTGGTATTAGAGAGATATTGCTTGTTAAAAAATAGTCCGCGTTTGCGGTATTTTGAATTTTATTAATTGTGCGATTCACTTCTTTACGTCTCTTACGCTAATAGAGAGATATTGCAAATTCCGATAGCGCATGCTGTGTGTTATTTACTCTACGTTAAATATTACGTTTACGTCTTAACAATGTTTGGGACGGTATACGTATTGCCATCTTAGTTTCTTATACGCACTTTATTTTTGGAACTTACCTCTAAAAGTTGAAACCAGTGTCACCACTCATTTGTGTAGAACACATATTTTGCAATTAAAAGATCATCTAAAGAATAATTCGAAAAAATTATACGAACATTTCACTTAATAATCATAATAAACAACAACTTAACCTCGAAAGGTTTCTGCCATAGAGAAATTTTTATTTTGTCTATGGTTTCTGCCGTAAATAACATGATGCGCCAACAGTATTACCACAGAATACACCAGGGATGGTGTATTTTGTGGTATTACCGTAACGTGTCTCTCGAACTCATTCTGCGCATGCTCAACTGTCAATATAACGTCTGCGGTAATAACGTCGCACAGGATTAGTCAACGTTAGCGCTTCGCGTAAGTCACGGTTACATATCGTTACGGCACATAATTGTCATGCGAAGTTGACAAAATAGAACAAAACGCATCTGATTTCTAAGGTTAAGGTTTTTGTTCATCATTAGAGATATAGTAAAGAGTTATTGGAACTTTTATAAGCTCAAGCAGTAATAGTGCTGTCCTTATAGTGACATATACGCATGCGCATTTGATGTTTTGAATAAGGGAAACATTACTAAAGGTTAGTGCTTGTCCTTATTTGTGCGCAATTACTGCAGTGCACTATCCCGACTTTATTCCATGTTTCATATTTATATGTCACAATTATGGAGCCTACGAGCATGGTTTGTAGAATAATAACCTACGAGCAGCTCTCTAATCCGATGTTGCCAGTTGCATCAGATTGTAACCAAGTTTACATGATGTGGAAGGAAACACAAATCAGATATGAAGGAAATGGTATTCGTATTTTTCGAATTGTGTGTTGATTCTGTTCTTTCCAATATATTCTCGTTAGGTACTCATTTGATTTATAAGCACATGTAAATAATTTTTTGAAGAAGGGGAAGGGAAAATTATCGCTTTCCTGACAACTGAGGCAGATCACAGTGTAACAATGTATAAAAATATCAGAAAATGAGAAATATAAAACTAAAAAAAATAAAAAAAAAACAGGTTTATACCGGGTTTCGAGCCTAGGACCTCTGGATTGTGAGCTCGATACGCTTCCCACTGGGCTAATCTTCTCATATACTCTCACATCGAATGAAGGTTAAAGGCTGCATGAACACATATGCACCTCAACATGCGGGGGCAAAACAACAGGACTGGCAACATGGGCTGCGTTCACATTGAAACAGCCGACAAGGTAACTCACATGACGTCTAGGACAAATTATCCCTTGTGATATTACCCAATAAAGGATAAAGAAGAAGAAGAAGAAGACGTCTAGGACAAATCGTCGGTCGGTCGTTCTTTGTTGTTTAGCTCCATCACAGAATACACCAGCCAAACAAGAAACAAAAGCCGGCGTGAATCCTTTGATGATGCTTTGATGTTTTGGGGGCAAAATTTCGTGACCTTCAAACTGACTTTGACAGATAACGGATCAAGTTACATTGAGAAAATTGTTCAAAAAATGTAAATTAAATGTTAACTACACGCAAAAAAGTGAAGCGAAAGAATCTCAAATAATAATTGTTTATTTATGACTTGTCTCGATGAAGTTTTGATTGTTCAACTCAATTTATGAATTGTTTAAGTTAATTCAACAGCTTAACAAATATTGTGAAAAATATATAAATATAAGTTTTAGCCTCTGTTTTTGGAGTACCATCCATTATTAAAAATAATGATCTATTGATTAAACAAATGATATTATTTTCCATATTGTTATCGAAACTATATTTGTAAATATGTATTTATGTAGGATAGGGTAAGTCTAAAAACCAATACAATATTGTATATATTTATATCAGTTTACAATAGAAAGAATTTCAGTAAATGATGATATAAAATTACGATAAGTATGGTGCTTGGATATAAAATTTTTATTATTTATATATTTAAAAGTTACACTTCACCATATTCTGAATTAAATTTCACACCCAGAGAAAATGTACTGATATCTGTGACAACGAAGTTATAAAAAAGAAGCGACAGTACACTTTTCTCCATAGATATCGAAGTTTTGGAACTTTAGTTCTGTATGCCAGGTTATGTTTGAGCGACCAGGGGTCGCGACGCAAAAGATCTGACCGTTACGCGTTACGTTACGAAACGTTATGTTACATTTCTTCGTTATGTGCCTTGCTTTTGCGTGCTTGTGCCTCCTTAGTCTCTCACTCTCGTTTACGAAGCAGCGATTCATAATAATAAATATGCTCCTACCCGGATTTGAACCCGGGCCGCCCGCGTACAATGCAAGCATTCTAACCACTGAACCACCGATGCTATATTGAAATTCTATGCAAAGCTGGTATTAGCAGTGCTAATGATCTACTTGAATTTGTTCGGATAAATTTTTACTATTATTTCCATAATTTGTTTTGCGCGATTAAGGGCCGGTTTTACAAGAGAGATTTATACCAGGTATAGTTATTCTGGGTATAAAGTTATGTCAGAATTTATACCTAGAATAAAACTAGTTGGTTTTACGATGCTTTTTTACATCGGTATAGCAATTCCTACTCCAATAATTGCTATACCGGTGTAAAAAAGCATCGTAAAACCAACTAGTTTTATTCTAGGTATAAATTCTGATGTAACTTTATACCCAGAATAACTATACCTAGTATAAATCTCTATTATAAAACCGGCCCTAAGGGGTCTAGCACATTTACTTTTCGAAATACAGGGTGTTGAAATTTTGAAAGCTTGAATGTTTTAATTCGACAATCCCATTCATGTATAATAATTCCCATTTGTGAATACAAAAATCGTAGTTTGCTGTCGGCTAAATGGGAAGGAAGAGAGTTTGCAAGTGGATAAAAATATCGGATAAATTACGTTACCGTAGCAACCCTAGCATTTAGGTACTGTCTGTTTACCAAGCAATGCACGTCAATTTGACAATTATAAATGTCAAAAACAGAATGAATTAAACAGCATATAACAATTCCAAAAAGTATGTCGAGATTTGGAAATATTTGCAAGGCAGAAATAGTAAGGGAGATTGAAAAATCAACTCCAGAAAATACCAAGAAAACTCATTCCTCCATATGGAATCAATTTAATTTAATTTAGTTTAATTGAATTGAGTTTTTTATTCATGGGATTGTCTTACCAAATACCACGCGAGCTCAGATTTAGCAGGATATTTTTTCCGGTGGTTTTCTCATGCTTACTTTCATTGGCAATTTAACTCGATCTGTTCAGGCAAAATCACTCGAGCTACGCTCTCGTGATTTTGCCAGAACAACTCTCGTTAAATTGCCAATGAAAGTAAGTATTCGAAAACAACCACAAAAAATATCCGGCTAAATCTGAGCTCTTGTGGTATTACCCCCGATAACTTTAAAATGGATAGATAAATTGATTTGTCATTTGGCAGGTTGTTTTTAAATGTAAAAGGGCATATTTTGAAAAAAATTGTAGTTTGTGCAACTAGTGTGGATATTATGGCCATGTCGCACGAGGTCGAAGTTCAAGTGCGATACAGACAATCCACACTAGTCGAGCAGCATATTTTTTCTACGATCCACTTAAGAAAAAATCTAGAAAATAAAAATTTCTATAAACTGTAATATACCTAACTTCAAATTAAAAATTTTACAATTCAATTTTATGTTTCCACTAATTTTGTGGTAAACGTACAGTTCTTGAAATTTGTATAGGGCTACGGTTTCATTTTTTAAATATACGATGCTGTTCTAAGTAGATGTTGCCAGTCGGACTCCCTAATGAAAGGTTCCGTACCACTATCTATAATAATGAATATTCTGCTAAATATTTCGAACGTCTACCTGTTGTTGTTATTATTATCAAGCAGAATAATTATTTTTTGAAATAAAAGTAACAATTAAAATAGTTATTCATGTAACTAGTGTGTAAAGTAGCCTTTTTTTTGACGAATGTGAACATTGTCGCATGAGCATCACATGAGTCGAAAAAAAGGTCTTTACACACGAATTGCATACAATATTTTTTCTACTAGCGAATATTTAATTAAAATACAAAAGTTTAATAGTAATTTTCTTTACGCACTAGTGCGTAAAGAAACATACTTTACGCACTAGTGCGTAAAGTAAGTTAAATTTTTCTTTAGAAGAATCTTTTTATAATAATCTAAAATAACATCATAGTTTTCTAAAAATATTAAATTCTTAAATATAAAATACAATTGCTTACCCTAGGTATAGTTGGAAGATCTCAATTCAAATTTTAAATGTCAGATTCAATTCACAAAGAAATGTCAGTCACTCACCGCCAACTTATACCTATTTACCGTATTATTTCCAGTACTCAATAATTATTTAACAATAATTATTAGGTTACTTTACCGAATTCTATAGGTTTTTATCTCCAATTTATGAAAAAAACTTATATTTAATATCCGTTTATTATACCTATATTTTTATAAGACTAGATATCTTTAACTACATACATATTGGAATTTTTTCTCTACGCACTAGTGCGTGAAGTAAAACTCTTTACGCACTAGTGCGTAAAATAAAGTTTTACGTACTCGAAAATGTGTCTAAAGTACGTACTTTACACACGGTAGTAGAAAAAAAACTTTTTCATGGGAATCGAACCCGGGTCTACGGCGTGAGAGTCTGGATTGCTTACTACTCAACCACTGAGAGATATGAAAATTGTTTATCTATAACGTCAGATGTACCTATTACATAATTTTATAAAATCTGAGGTCTCCTCAAATACCCATTTTATTCTGTTTTAAGTATTATTTGTTGGTAATTTGTACGGATTATTTCTTCCAAGTTTATCTTTGTAAATGAATATACTTGATCCAGTGCGCTTCTATGAGAAACTTTGACAAGTTATTTTGACGTTTCTTTTAAATTGAAAAAAGATGAATGACGGATACTCAACTCGAATGCTGATTGGTGGATTTCATATACGTTCTAGGATGTATATGAAATTATATCCGTAGCACATTTACTTTTCGAAATACAGGGTGTTGAAATTTTGAAAACTTGAATGTTTTAATTCGATAACTTTAGAATAGATGGATAAATTGATTTGACATTTGGCAGGTTGTTTTTAAATGTAAAAGGGCATATTTTGATAGAAATAGTAGTTTGTGCAACTAGTGTGGATATGATGGCCATATCGCACAAGGACGGCACGACGCCGTAGGCGGAGTGCTCAATCGTTCAAGTGCGATATGGACAATCCACACGAGTCGAGCAGCATATTTTTTCTACGACCCACTTAAGAAAAAA
The DNA here is from genome assembly GCA_910591695.1 of Galerucella pusilla. Lineage (NCBI taxonomy): Eukaryota > Metazoa > Arthropoda > Insecta > Coleoptera > Chrysomelidae > Galerucella > Galerucella pusilla. The sequence continues at coordinate 7,238 of CAJUYI010002545.1, read as the reverse complement.
TCTAGAAAATAAAAATGTCTATAAACTGTAATAAGTATAACTTCAAATTGAAAATTTAACAATTCAATTTTATGTTTCCACTAATTTTTTTGTGGTAAATGTACAGTCATTGAATGTCCAATTTGTATAACGCTACGGTTTCCCTTTTTAAATATACGATGCTGTTATAAGTAGATGTTGCCAGTCGGACTCCCTCATGAAGGGTACCGTACCATTATCTGTAATAATGAATATTCTGCTAAATATTTCAAACGTCCACCTGTTGTCATCAAGCAGAATAATTATTTAAAAATAAAATTAACAATAAAAAAAAACTTTCTCACGGGGAATCGAACCCGGGTCTACCGCGTGAGGGTCTGGTATGCTTACTACTCGACCACCAAAGAATATGCAAATCGTTTATCTATAACGTCAAATGTATTACATAATTTTTGCTTAAAAGGAACTAAAGTTCCTACCGTGTGTCCCGCGACACGTTTTATCTTTTTGTTTTTTTTAGTTTAAAACGGACGTGCGTAATAGTAAGGTATATCTCCTAATCGATTATCAACAATCGATTATTATACTATTATATTATCAACTTTGTGTAAAATTTAAACCAGAGACATCGATATATGGCGGCATTACAGTTTTTTCTAGCCTATGAATTGCTGCTTCGTAAACACATAACGCAGGCACATAACGCAGCAATGTAACGGTCAGATCTTTTGCGCCGCGACCTCCAGTCGCTCCAACCTAACGTAAAAAACTAAAGTTCTAAAAAAGATCAATCTTGCAAAAAATTATGGAAATAATAGTAAAAAATTTATCCGAATAAATTCAAATACACCAGCACTGCGAATACCAGCTTTGCATAGAATTTTAATGTAGCAACGGTGGAACCGTTCGATTCCCGGCCGAAGCATATGAATCCGCTTCTTCGTAAACGAGAGAGAGAGAGGCTCCAAGGAACATAATGCAGCAACGTAACGTAACGTTACGGTCAGATCTTTTGCGAATTACCCCCTGTCGCTTCGCTCCAACCTAACGTAAAGAACTAAAGTTCTAATAAAGTTCTAAAATCACATGTCATTGACAGATAACGGGCTTAAAATGGCGACTGTCAGACATGCGCACTCAGAAAATGAATTGTAAAATAGCACGTTCTGTGGCTCCATGTTCCGGGGTGCTATTCTCGAATTCATACGCAACAATACGTATACGCAATTGACTCGAGAATAGCACCCCCGTGTCCATGTCAGTGGTGCTGTTCTATGAATTGACAAGTAACTGATGTGTGGTGACATGGCTACTAGGTGGCCATGTGTGGTGATTGAGTAGCTATAATCCCATAGACAAAAAATTATTATGCTTAATCTATGGTTATAATAAATCCTGTCAACCTGTCATTAGAAAATAAACAAACATTTATAATCACACTAATCACAGTTTATAATTTGTGAAAATGTGCAGCAAAGCCATAAGTTTGCGTGTCCAGCTTCAAGGTATAATAGCTTCAGGAGGATCTCACAAAGATCAGGCTGAAAAGTATGTACAGTTAAGTATTGTTGATACCTATTAAAAAGTATATTATTTTCTATTTTAGGTATAGAGCTACTCTGGATAATATTTTCAAAGAAAGTGATGACGATTTAGTCGATTGCTTACAAACATTTATTGAAGCTAGTATGTAAAGTTTTTCTAACATTACACAAAGTGACAATCAGAATGATTCTTATTTCACATGTATGAAGGATAGGCCAATGCTTCAAGTCATACAAATGGAATATGAGCAAATTATACACAATACTTCTTATGTGGATATTTTTGAAATAATGCCTCATTTCTATATAAACTACATAAATCTTTAAATTTAATTAAGTAAAGGATTAATTTATTTATCAAAAACACTATCGAATTATATAATATATAAAAAACTAATTATATTGACCAAGATTTGACTCTAGTATTTCACCAATCTGCTTATTTCATACAAATTGTATTTAAAAGATTAAGGATCATGGATAATCTCAAGTATTCCAAAAGCAGAGAGTCAAATATTTTGAATTAAAACTTGTAGTAAAAAGGATTAATAAATTTTCCATATTCAGGAAATTGCTTGATACCAAACTTTTTAACTGATCCATTTCTCAACTGTCCTGATGCATATGTCATGATATAGCTCCTTTGCAAAAAAGTGTCAATAATTGCATTATGGCATCTATAAATACAATAATTCAGAAAATATCTCATAGACTAGCAACATGGAAATAATATCAAAATTTGAGTGATGTAGGTCTAAAAGCTTTTACATAATCAATGTGGAGAATATTTTTGAAAATTCATAGAAATATTGTTTCTTGGAACAAATGTTATGGCTCATTTTTGTCTAGAAGTGTTATGGCATTCTATGATAGAAAAATTCCTCTTTAAAAAAAAATTAACCTATTATTAGAAATTTAGAAAGGATCATGAATATACCACAAGGAACATACAAAAGAAGTTGAACATAGTCATAATTCTAGAGCTTTAAATAATATTTATGACATTTCAAATTATGAAACAATGTATTGCATATGTTATTCAGTAAATATATTATACAATATATTACTGACAATTTAACTGAAAACCATTTAATACAGTGTGTCGCATTTAAGATGAAGACACTCCCATATTTTCGCTGTCTGAAGAATTACAGATTCGGATTTTTGTAGAGTCATACAGGTTGATGGGCCACATTTCTTGAAATAGTCAACTGAAATCTGAACTTTAAACTCAACCTACTACGATTTCACAAACAGGACCGCTTCTCGATATTTTGCTTCGCGTTAGAGATATCGAAAAATATTATTGAAAAAGGTTGTGCAGAATATTATGTTAACCCCACATACCAAATTTTATCACAAAATTCGCATTTTTAATATTCTCATTTTTTACTAATTATTATTTATTTTGATAATTATTGTGCCGTGGAAATTAAAATCTTGACACGGTGTCATGTATTTAAATCTTTTAGTGAAGTAAACAGCACTTTCAAAGGAATATTGATCAAATTAAACAATATCTTGTAATAATAAATGTGGGCGGGCAAAAAAATTGAAAAATGAAAAATACGAATTTTTTGATGAATTCCGGTATGTGGGGTTGAAATGATATTCTGAACAACTTTTTCGAATATATTTTTTCGATATTTTTTACGCGAAGCAAAATATCGAAAAGTGACCCTGTTTGTGAAATCGTAGTAGGCTGAGATTAAAGTTCAGATTTCAATTGATTAGCTTAAAAGATGTGGCACATCAACATGTATGACTCTGCAAAAATTCAAATCTGTAATCTTTCAAAGAACGAAAATATGGGGGTGTCTTCATCTTAAATGCGACACACTGTATATCTCTATATAAGCCAAACAGTATAAACTACTCTACATACACAAACAACTTTTCAAATATATTATAAACAGATATATTATTATTAATTTTAAATTCAAATGTATATGTATTTATACACTGTTGGTGTATTTATATTAGGTGCTGAAGAAACATTATTAACAACTATTCTTTGATGGCTTTTATGGAATATAAATAATCGTAGAAATGTTAGCACAAGTAAATGTATATTATTTATTCTTCTTTTAGATAAACCCATAATTTAAAACATATTTTTCAACAATTTTTAGTTGTCAATGAAAATGTGAGCTTGGTAATATCACGTCAAATTTTGACAGAAATCAGTATACATTTAATGAAACTTCCTGATGATGTTTCAAAACCTGTGTCCCATTTTATGTTGGAAAAGGTTCAACCAAGAGTAATATCTTTTGAAGAACAAGTAGCCAGCATTAGACAACATTTAGCACATATTTATGAAAGAAATCAAATGTGGAGAGAAGCTGCAATTGTTTTAGGTAAGTTATCTCATTTGAATAAATTTTAATTTTCATATCTTTATATTCACTGTGCAATCAAGAGAACAGGGCTATTGATTGATTTCTTCAATGCTGAATGTGAAAAATGCTATATAAAATAAATGGTCAGATTTCTTATTAATATGAACTTTATAATATAATTAATAATAATCAGTTGGAATTAAAAAAAGGTGTAAGTATTTATAAATGAGTTGAAACTGAATACCTGATTGAGAATGGGGAATGTGTGTCAGAATATTTGTTTGGTTTTATTATTTTAATACCATTATTGTATTTTATTTCTAGTGAACTTATTTGCTCGGTTTTGATTAGATTGTTTGTATGATTGAATGCATGTAGAGTTTGTTCAACCATCCTTTGCTGTTACGTCATAATCGGTGACGTATTCTGCTGTTTTACATATGTCTTATATTAATAGAGGAGTTCAGTCTAAGGTCAGTGTGGCCAACAAAAAGTGGTTTTTCTGACAAGAATGACAGTTAATGTCTACCCCTTAAACCATAAGATTTTTGCATGTTTTTTATCATTGCGAACATCTATATTGCTTTATTAAAATAATGAATACACCCCCGAAGCGTAAATCTTGGAATTTAAAATGACTTTTTAACTGAATACACAGCACATCGATGGCCAAAAATTCCAGGAACTCTTGGCATGTCACCATTTCATTTCTGTTATATGTCACTAGTTATGTCAGATGTCAGTGGAAAAAGTAATTAGAAGAATAAAGATACAACTTACTAGAAATGCTAGTAAAATATAATCGAAAATGGACATACACAATTAAACGAATATCAACAAAAATAAATATAACTGACATTTGACATAACCAGTGACAGAATAACAGCCATTAAATGGTGACATGGCAAGAGTTCCTGGAATTTTTGGCCACCGATGTGCTGTGTATTCAGCTAAAAAGTCATATTAAATTCCAAGATTTACGCTTCGGGGGTGTATTCATTATTTTAATAAAGCAATATAGATGTTCGAGAATACAGAATTACAAATTTAGAAAAGTAGAAAATTTGAAATATTTGGGTGTGATGATACACGAGAAAAATGATAGAAAAGTAGAGATAGCTGAAAGAATAAAAGCGGGAAATAAGGCGTACTGGAAGTACAATAAATTGATGAATGACAGACATTTAAGTAAAAACACCAAATTGAAATTGTACAAAGCTGCTATAAGACCAACAATGACATATGCCGCAGAGACTATGTGTTTGACAAGTAAAAACGAAGAAAACTTAAGGATAGCTGAAAGAAAAATATTAAGGAACATTTTTGGCTCAGTGAAAACAGAAGAGGGGGAATTCAGAAAAATGATGAATCATGAAATTAGAGAGAAGATGAAAGGAGAAGATATCGTGAGGTTCATAAAAGCTCAAAGGTTAAAATGGTATGGACATGTAACTAGAAGGGAGACATCAACAATAATAAGAAGAATAACAAACTGGACACCACAACTAAGCAGACTAAAAGGAAGACCAAAGGCAAGATGGGAAGATCAAATTAGAGAAGATATACGAAAAATGAATATAAACAAATGGAAAATAGATATAAAGGACAGGAAAAAATGGAAGAAGATAACAGAAGAAGCAAAAACTCATAGTAATTTATAAAGGAAAATAAATAAGGAGAAAACAGCGGAGTGATTCACTGCAAAAAAATGAATCTGATGAGCTGAAATCAGCGGCCACCATTCCGACAGGAATGAATAGCCTATATATAATATAGATGTTCGCAATGATAAAAAACATGTAAAAATCTTATGTTTTAAGGGGTAGACATTAACTGTCATTCTTGTCAGAAAAACCACTTTTTGTTGGCCACACTGATCTTAGACTGAACTCCTCTATTGAATGTTATTTTACACTCAACCTCAAAATTATAATCAATGACTTCCCATACACCTTCCAAAATGCCGCTGCTACACCTATAAAATAATGAGTAGATTCCCGTCCCCAAAAGTATGAGCAAAAGTATAGTATGGACTTTGGAATTTTGAAGTGTCTAAAAATCTTTTCTTAGAGTTTGTTCAACCATCCTTTGCCGTTACGTCATACATTGTCCAACTTGTTCTCTCATTCATGAAATGAATGAGAATTGATGCTATTAACGTAGGTATTTCTTATCTAAGGTCGACATAAATTTTATCTGTTACTTTAGACAGTTCAGATGTCATATTTTGAAAAAAATTCTTAACATATGTCATTGATTATAATTTTGAGGTTAAGTGTAAAATAACATTCAACTAATATAAGAAAAACGTAAAACAGCAGAATACGTCACAGATTATGACGTAATGGCAAAGGATGGTTGAACAAACTATAGCATATTTTTTGAATAATAGGTACTGAGATTTTTCAGTTTGATTACTCATTAACCAATAAATTGAATCACAGTTTATTACATCTTACGTCAGAAACAATATTTCAAAGAACCGCTTCGATTTTTTTTTGGTTGTCTCTCTGAACTATACCAAGCTTAAAAATATTATCGAAATTTGTAAGGGAAACGTCATAATTTTTCAATAATGTAATAACTTGAAGATTTGCTAATAGGACTGGCACTTTTGGTTGTTAGATATTAACGAGTATTTTTGATTATTAGTACTAAAATTTATTATCTGATATAATTATGTTTTAGTGGGAATTCCCCTGGAAACAGGCCAAAAACAGTATCCAGTAGATTATAAACTTGAAACCTACTTAAAAATTGCTAGACTTTATTTGGAAAATGATGATCCAGTTCAAGCTGAAGCCTTTATAAACAGAGCTTCGCTTCTTCAAGCTGAATCTCGTAATGAACAGCTTCAAATATACTACAAAGTATGCTACGCCCGAGTTTTGGATTATCGTAGAAAATTTATAGAGGCTGCACAAAGATATAATGAATTATCATATAGGACTATTGTTCATGATGATGAAAGAATGACTGCTTTAAGAAATGCTTTGGTGTGTACTGTTTTGGCTTCAGCTGGTCAACAAAGATCTAGAATGTTGGCAACATTGTTTAAAGATGAGAGATGTCAACAATTGCCTGCAGTTGCTATTTTAGAAAAGATGTATTTAGAACGAATAATCAGAAGGTAAAATTCTCTTATATTTTGATTTTCTTTGGCAATGTTACATTATTAAGATTGTCTATGGTTACTATATTGTTTGATTGAAAATGTAATAAAGTTCATTTACGATAAGTTTGCAATAACAAAACATGATAGTCCAAGAGCCAGAGCCAAAAAAACTGTTTCAATTTCTAAAGGCTGGTTTTTTGTTAAATCGTTGTAGCCGATGGGTACACAAACATGCTCCGGTCAGTCAAGCGTGCCGTA
>CAJUYI010002544.1:0-30576 GCA_910591695.1 Galerucella pusilla | reverse complement strand
GCGTTTTATTTTTATTAATGGAATTGTTCGTAGAAAAAGTATAGTACACAACTAGAGTTGTAAGCTTATTACCTGCTTATAAAATTACTACACTCGCCGCTACGCGGCTCGTTCGCAACTTTTCTATTCGCATGTAATAAGCAACTTACAACTCTTGTTATGTAATATACTATTAAGATGGTTAAATGATATCACATCAATGGAATAATTATTCTTTTTGTTAGCGTTCCAGCGCGCGTAGGTAAATTGCGCACAGTGGTCAAGGAGTTTCCCAAATTTGAGAAGGGTTCGTCAGGTAGTTGCAGCCAGAGGATTTAGTCTCTGTATAGGTTAATTGCGCACAGCGGTCAAATTGTATCCTTAGTCCATAAAAATATCAGAAAATAAGACATATAAAACTAAAAAAAAACAAGAAAACCCAGGCCCAAACCCGTTGATCTAAGTGTAAATGCAAAAACTAAACTGATCTATGTACATACGCCTCAAATTGGTTATCGTAAAGTCATTAATAATCCTTTGAATCTCTGGTAACTTTTAAAATTCGTGGAATTGGTAGAAAGTTGTATGCCTTTTAGCTAGACCCGAATAGATCTATGATCTATCTATTCGGTGTTTAGGGTCACTTGTGCGCAATTTACCTATGAAAAAGGAACATTTTGGGTATACCTGGCTACAAACTGACCGCTGTGCGCAATTTACCAACCCCGGTTCCAGCTACCATTATCAAGAATAATTAAGGATTTATGAAATTCTGGTCCCTATCTGACAATACGAAAAAATTCGAAAGCTAGACAATCAATAATACTTTGAAGTTTTAGACACATTTGTCCGCATTTAGTTCTATTTAAGCACTTTCTTTGATTGTTCGTCGTTTATTATTCGGCTTTCAATATTATGTGCGCCGAATTCTATTGAATATGATGCCTCTCTTCCAAGCAAGTCTGCGAATACCTGGCTTGAAGAACTCCCTATATTTAATACACTTTTTGTGTTTCTTTATTCGGATTTTCAATGGTCTAGGGTCTAGACCAAAATAAAATTTGTCGCATTCACATGATATCTGATACATGCAGTTTTTTAATGATTGTTCTTCATTTTTTGGTTTAGTTCGTTAGTACAGATCTCAACGTATGGTTAGATTTAAAACTAGTTCGAATTTCCTCAATACTTTCTGATAAACTCTTGAAATATAAAAAAGATTGTGCTTTGATTTCCAAAAAAATTTACTAAAAAAATAATGAATACACCACAAGGAACATACAGAAGATACAATGATTATTATCTAGAGAACCATAAAACTTAGGTATAGTTTGTTCAACCATACTTTGCCGTTACGTCATACATTGTCCAGCTTGCTCTCTCATTCATGAAATGGATGAGACGGAATTATGACGTCATTAACGTATTTCTTATCTAATGACGACATTCAACTAATATAAGACATACATAAAACAGCAGAATACGTCACCGATTATGACAAAGGATGGTTGAACAAACTCTTCCCATACTCTACCTACAACTCTCAGTATAACCGGAAGTCACCGAGAGTTGAGCGTATTTTCATTCATACATTAATTTCGGAAATCCGTTATTTTGCAATAATTCCCGATGTACCATCAGAAACAATCAACCTGTATAAATGATTATGTATACATTTTTAGTTAGCAATAACATATAACATGTATCAAGTAGGTACTATTGCATATTTTTCTGCAAAGACATGTACCATTGAAATGCGAGTTTTCAACTGCTTGCATATTTTATTAATTTAATTTTTAAATGTAATTTAATACTTCAAAGAAATTATTCAAATTCTTCTTTGTGTATAAGTCAAGCATGAAACAAAAAATTAACTTTGAAAAAATTATCATAACCCAATTATTTACATTCTCATTTTTATGTTTTTCACGGAAAAGTTTCTCGTAAATGATACTGGAATAATAGAAATGAAAGCAAGAAGAAATTTGAATTTTATGAGAGCCGTTTCTTTGTTTAAACCGGGACCCGAACGATTCTTTTATTTATAAATATTTTCAACCTGCTGCTTTATGTAGACCAGTGATATAATTTAAATTTGTTTTTTGTCCAATACTATTTTTATGAATGGTTTCAAGTTTTTTGTTGCCTTGAATTATCCGGAAAACGAGCTGACATTTCCGTGAAATCTCCGCACATTGCTGTAACATCCTCTATCAACATTGATACGTTACTTCGTACCTCTTCCTCGATTTTTCTGACAGCAGCGACAGATAAGCGATATTTGCTGATTTTTCTATATCCATTTGGCTGTTATACAAATCAATAATTTCAATTTCTCTCAATTTTTTATAATAAACTGTCAGATTGACGTTGATAAAATAACAATTATTATGACGCTATAAAAACCGTTCAAAGCTGTGCATTATTCCATGCGAAAAGTATCAACTTGAAGTATAAATAACTATTTTCCACTACTAGCTGTGAAGTGGACAATTATTGCTTGTTCTAGCCAACTGTGAAGTTGAATTCTTCTATTAGTGGTTAATAATTTTCTATTATTAACCTAGGTCAATAATGGACAAATTCAAATATTTTGAGAATTCAGGGATAGTGGTTCAACAAATATTTGTGCAATATAATTTTGTATACCCTTTAACATATTTGCTGCTGAAAATCACCTATCAAGATAAAATTATTTGAATAAAAATGCCATTAGTTTAAAATTCGCGCTCAACCAAAATGACTGATGACATAACGAGTACGTTCATAATATATCGAAAACTGACAGTGTACTTGTCAGTCAGACGACGGAGTAAACGCTTCTCGTGGTGCGTTTGTGATGGCAAAGCCACTGGCGAAATAATCTTGTTGCTCGGTCAATAATAACAGTCTTCACCACCTTGGTGTATAATATAGTATTTTTGTAGTATGGAGTTCGCTCAATCGTTATTAGCGTCCAACTAAACAAAAATTGCTCACTACGTTCCATAATAAAAAAGGTTATAGATAAACAAATTGCATATTCCTCGGTGGTCGAGTAGTAAGCAAACCAGACTCTCACACGGTAGACCCGGGTTCGATTCCCCGTGAAAAAGTTAATATTAATAACGACAACAGGTAGACGTTTGGAATATTTAGCAGAATATTCATTATTATAGATAATGGTACGGTACCCTTCATGAGGAAGTCCGACTGGCAACATCTACTTATAACAGCATCGTATATTTAAAAAGGGAAACCGTAGCATTATATAAATTGGACATTCAAGAACTGTACGTTTACCACACAAAAATTAGTGAATTGTTAAATTTTCAATTTGCAGTTATATTACAGTTTATATAAATTTTTATTTTCTAGATTTTTCTTAAGTGGGTCGTAGAAAAAATATGCTGTTCGACTCGTGTTAAAAACAACCTGCCAAATGTCAAATCAATTTATCCATCCATTTTAAAGTTATCGAATTAAAACATTCTAGTTTTCAAAATTTCAACACCCTGTATTTCGAAAAGTAAATGTGCTATACCGCTTAATCCTTAACGTTCGAGATGCTTATACCATTTTTTGCGCGATCGTATTGAAATAAATTCCGAATAAAATAATTTAAACTTCTTCGAAATGAACGAAATGCAAAAAGTGACATTTATACTTCTCGATCAGTTTAAAATATATTTTGCATTTTGGTAAAATTGTTGTTATGCTATTTATTACTTTTCGACGTCTGAACGGTAAGTAAATCACTTACCGACGTATTAAACTTAAAAACCAGTAAACACAACCTAACGTACTGACAACTGATACTGTAAATAAACAAAAAAGATCAATCGCGCAAAAAAATTATGGAAATAATAGTAAAAATTTATCCGAACAAATTCAAGTAGATCACCAGCACTGCCAATACCAGCTTTGCATAGAATTTTAATATAGCATCGGCGGTTCAGTGGTAGAATGCTCGCCTTCCACGCGAGCGGCCCGGGTTCGATTCCCGGCCGAAGCATATGAATCGCTGCTTCGTAAACGAGAGAGAGAGAGACTCAGGAGAGAGCACACACACGCAAGCAAGGCACATAACGAAGCAACGTAACATAACGTAACGGTCAGATCTTTTGCGTCGCGATGCTCGGTTGCTCAAACATAACCTGACGTAAAGAACTAAAGTTCCAAAATATATTATCGAAAATAAGCGACCTCCACTGCCTGAGAAGTTCTGTGCTAGTTACATTGGTACACAGAAAGAAATATCGAACCTTATATGAATCACCAGCTGGTATTGACCGGAATAGATCGATTTTAATCACAAGTTTGATCTATTTGATCAAACTAAGCATTACTATAATTATTTTGGTAGCATCGTTACTATTAATAAGGTGATTGTATTAATCACATTAGCGCATAGTTATTGATGTTTACGGAAATCAATATAATGTTTTTATGATGAATGTAAGGATTTCAATGATTGTTATAATGTCTGTGATAATTAACCTCTAAAGAACAACTTGATCACAGCTATGCATTAAGTTGATGTATAAGTGATTAAATAAAACGGTTGAACTCAAATCCATTTCCAAAGTAAATAAACCAATCACTTTTTTGATTGAATTAATGCTACTGTTTTGATCATTTTAATACTTTAAATAATTACGATAATTACTAAGAATTATTGACTTTCCGTAAAACCCACCCTAGATACCTGTTTCAATAGCAAGACACTAATAATTGCAACTGAGCAGAGACTTGTTTTCGAGTGAGTGAAGTGAAAACATGTGGTTTCGCGTTGGTGACAATTTTGATTTTTGATTTTGCATTAGAATTGTTACTGTGTTCGTAGTGTGAGTGGTAGGAAAGTTATCTAAAAATTATGTGGAGCATCATTCAAAACAAAGAGACATTTGTGGATTGGAGATCTGAATTTCCTTCAATATTATCCTTTCTTGGAAATGAGCAGCACGTCAAAGATAAAAACATCAAAACAATGTTGGATAGACTGGCGACTGTAACTGATAATGAAAGTAAGAGTTTATAGTTTTACGCATAACCTGAAACGTAGTTTACAAATGAAAATCTATTATTTTAGATAAGATGGGTGTGATGCCGCCTTGTTGTGGAGCATACATGATTATAATATGGTACCTACCAATAAAATGGGAATGGAATGGACATATTATTGAAATACACTTTTTTAAGTTTGAGAATGACCGATCATGCGCAAAAGTAAATATACTCTGAGAATATTTGAAGAACAATAGAAATATATCAGTTAATAGTATTTTTTTATTATAACCCATTTTCCTATTACCTTGCTTTGCATATAAACAAAAATAATAGGTATAAGACTCTTGATAATTTCACTGTAGTAATACTCTTGGTAGTATAAGTTTCGATGTACATTGTATCATTTTCAAGGGATTTCACACTGTAAGAACAGAAAAAATATATTTACAAACGACATCATAAGTGATATGATTTTTATATAAGTAGGTACCCACTGTATGCGCATATTTCAATAGTTTCTTGACTATACCAATTCTAAATCTTTATCCAGCTATAGTAGGATTAGCACAAATTTCTCATCTGCAAAAAGTTTAAGGTCTTCATTAATGCCTGAAGTCATGATTCAAACAACTAATTTTGGGAACAAGGTAAGTCTTGCATGAGCCACAATTTATAGGCTCTACAGTACAAACGCTCTTTAATACAAAAATATGGATTGAATTGTTGATTCTGATGTATAATGTCAGCAGATAATGAGCTTGATTAATTTGATATGCTATTGGTTCAATCATGCACACATTATTATTGTTGAAAACGTTGCAGGCGAGCACTCATCTCTAAAAAATAGGCAGCCACTAAGGATACGTACACGTTTCGAACTTATTGTATATTTTAATCAGTATGTACAAAATATATAACGTTTAAATCAATTACAATAACTTTTAGGTTAATTTCTAGTGGTGATCAATTTTGCTCTCCAAATTAATAAACAGTATGATTGGATTAATGTTGATGATGATTATTTACTGGACAGAGGAGATCAGGTTTGTTCTTGAAGTTGATAAACAAAATGATTGGATTAATGTTGATGATGATTATTTACTGGATAGAGGGGATCAAGTTTGTTCTTCAAGTTAATAAACAAAACGATTGGATTGATGTCTACAATGATTGTTTACTGATCTGTGGACATCAATATCGATCTTCATACATACAACGAATCAATAACTTGTGTGCTTGTATTAATACTTTGTGATTAGTCAATTACATGCAAGTGATTGTTTTAATCACATTGCGTATCGGCTGAGTTTTATGGATCAGAATGATTGATTCAATCCATTTTTTGATTGTATAGTGGCTACTTTTTCTTTCTGTGTAATGCTATTCACGCAGGATGTTATTAAGCTTGTTTAATTCCAAATATAGTGTTTTTCATGTAATATAATATAATCGTGTTGAGGTCGACAGTTAATTCTAATATATCTGTGTCGTGAATAAAAAGAAAACACACAGGCTCTAGAGTGAATATATTTGGCATTAAATTTGCATTAAGCAGTGCCAAGTTGTTTGGAGATGTCCCAAAAGGATAAAATAACACGAAATTAAGAATCATTCCGTCTCCCTATCATGTTTATACAGTTAATTCAATTACTTGTGTTAGTCGAGAGGAAAATGTTTATATATTTCGAAATAGGTTAGTTTTCATGTATATCTAAGCAATCGTAATCAAATTATCTCTTTTCTTATCACAAATGACATTTTGAAGTTTATTAATCATACAAATCTCAAAATACTTAAGAAGAACTTAGAAATCAAAAATCCTGCCACAAGATGAAACTTTTCATAAAAATGGGCTCATTTAAATATTTTTTTTATTTTATTATTGGGAAGAGCACATCATTTTGAGGCTCTGCAAAAAATTAGACGTCAGCGATACTCCTAAGTCGCCTAAAAAAAATTATAAACATTAAACAGCGCTCCTCTCCGAATTTCAGGCGTGACGTCATCCCATATGAAATCTCTCGTTGAGAGAGCGGATACCGCGCCGATCGGTTCTCGGTTAGATGACTACTTAGCTAACAGTATTTTGCTTGCTCATATGCTTATTACTATACGTTTTAGCAAACTCCAAACAGTGTTGTGTTTGTGAAATAAGAACGTTTAGAAATAATTTGAACTATTCGACACAATAAACCAGAACCAGAGTAAAAAATGCTATAAATATTGCGCGGTTCCAAAATGTAAAAATACTACGATTAAAACATCTAACAAAACATTCATTTTTACCTTGAAAAATACGTTCTGAATCCATATTGAGAGGGTTATTGAAAACCACACGCTTGTATTAATCTAAATTTTCTAAAATACGTAGATGATATTGTTCTTATAGCTTGTGGTGTTATTAATGTTCAAAATTATTTAATAAAATAATGGATCAGTTCTTCACAAATTAAATTTTATTAAATAGGTACTGCTTTTTTTTTCCAAAAAACAGGTATAAGTAATCTTTTTCAGTAAATCATCAACAAAACTGGCGTATGTTATGTTTTAAAAGAATAGTACATTGTTTACCGGGTAGGAAAAGCTTAACTTTCCTGGACGACTGTGAAGATTGCTAAGTCGAGGCGCAAGCCGAGACTTAGCAACACAGAGTCCAGGAATGTTGCTTTTCCTACGAGGTAAACATACTATTTTTCCGCAAATCGTTTAAAATTCGACAGATATTGATTGATTTAAAAAAAACGCGATAATTTTATTCCCAAATAAATGGTGCTTTGAAATTCCTAATAAAATTACTTGGGTTACTATGGAAACGTATTGAGGTTGAATTGTCAAACTTGACGCTTATAAATTTAATTGCTGGTGTTCTCGAAAGTAAAATGATAAGTGATAATGAAATTTCCATTCCTGGGACTCCTCCAGAGCTGGTTGAGGCAGTGAATACTGCTTCATTAGAATTATTGCCAAAGAAATCAAGAGAAAAGTACGAAAATGCATACAGACGTTTTATGGATTATCGCATGAGTAAAAATACGAGTTCTTTCTCAGAAAATGTTGTAATGGCATACTTCCTAGACCTTTGTTTAAAGATGAAATCTTCAACATTATGGGCCAATTATTCAATGCTGAAGTCAACCCTTGCACTTAAACACAATGTAGATATATCTACATACTCAAAACTTCGTTCTTTATTGAAACGGCAAGCTCAAGGTTATAGGGCAAAGAAATCTAAGATTTTAACGAAGGAAGAAATTGAAAAATTTATCCAGGAAGCTCCAGATGAAGAAAATTTAATGATTAAGGTAATTTACATTTTAATTTCTATTTAGATTATAGCTTTATTTATTTTTTAGGTGGCAGTAATATTTGGCATTTCTGGGGCCTGTAGAATGGATGAGTTAGTCCGAATGACTGTACACGATATAGAAGACTTAGAATCTAAGCTTTTAATCAGCATACCTGATTCGAAAACCAACAAACCAAGATCATTTGTAATTAATCAGATCTACTTGAATGTTTATCGAAAGTATGTTTCGTTAAGACCAGAAAATATGAACAGTGACCGATTTTTCTTTAAATATCAAAGCGGAAAGGGTTGTAGACCAGTGGTAGGAATTCATCAATTTAGAGAAATGCCCAAAATAGTTGCTACTTATTTGAACTTGGTAAATCCGACAGAATATAGGTACTGGTCACTGCTTTCGTCGGTCTTCTGCAACTATATTGGTTGACTCTGGTGCCGACATAACTAGTTTAAAGAGGCATGGCGGATGGAAGTCATCAAACGTTGCTGAAGGATATATCGAAGAATCGCTTAACAATAAGGTTGAGGTGGCAAATAAAATTTTCACAGTACAAAATATTCAACAAAATGACCCTACCACCCTGCATGTTGTCCAAAATGTTTCTCATAGTTCTAAGAGTGTTCCTCCAATGTTCAATAATTGTACTAACTGTCAAATTACTGTAAATATAAAAAATTGATCTTAAAAATGTATTCAGCAATGACTTGATGTTTTCAAAATATAAATTAATTCCTTAGAAGCAATGTGTTTTCAATCATTTATGTAGAACACTAACAACTGTACGGAAATATCATTTCCTTACAGTAAAGAAATGACATTTCCTTACAGTAAGGAAGTCCTGACTTTTTCTTCAAGAAATTTTGACAGGAATGTCAAAATTTCCTAGCGATTTGCGGAAAATTATTTTATTTGACCAGACCAGGAATAAGATAAAACATTTGGAATCACCCTGTATATCATTTGAGAGAGCATGTATTTATGAAAATATTAACATTTTTAATCATTCTTGCCGGAAAACAGCCAAAAACGATGTGTCACATAGTATAAAATTATAATTTAATAAACTCGTGTTTTTGATTAAAAAGCTCCATAATCATTAGTAAGTGCACTACTGGAAGATTTAATGAGTCTGCTTTTTTAAAATTAGGTCCACACATTTTATTTTATTCACACAAAATTTTGCGAGTAATTCAAAATAAATAAATTCTACGCGAGGCACGTTACAGTGAGAAGCGTAATGTTTGTGCATATTAACTTTCATATGCGGTGACGTCATAGTCTTCGCCCCGCTACGGTATGCTTGTTTAATTGGTTATATTAGGAGAACGACATTATTCTATTGACATGAAATTTTCAGAATCATATTTTTATCCTTAGTACTGAATTCAGCAGCAAGAAGGAATGGGATCCCATCAGACTTGGAAATAATGCCATTAAATGGTATACAGTTGGCTCAAAATGTATGAAAGGAACTGGGATAGCCCAGTTCAATATTGACAAAAGGGAAATGATTATCATCATGTCGGATAGTCAAGCAGCCATTAAAGCACTGAGCTCTTGTGTAATCTTTTCCAAAATGGTATGGGAATACCTAGGCAAACTCAATGAGCTAGGTGAGCTCTATGAATTGGGATAATGTCTTCCGAAATTTCTGGCAAAGTGAATTGGCTCTGAATATCTTTTTCTGCTGAATTTTTGCGCAAATGTATTTTAGTACCAGAACTTCAGATCAGCCAAATGGTAATAAGGCTTCACAATTTTTTTCAGTAACTTGCAGGACTGCAGAAGGGGCGGTACCTGGCCCCAACCGCAATTAGGTTATCTAGACAAGAACATTTTCAAACTAAACTGTTGTCTCATAACCTACGGAGATTTTAGGGTTCCGTACCCAGAGGGTATAAATCGATTCCTATTACTATAAGACTTCGCTGTCCGTCCGTCTGTATGGCCGTCTGTTTGTCTGTCTGTCTGTCTATATGTCTGTCTGTCGGTCTGTCACCCGGCTGTATCTTATGAACCGTTAGAGTTAGAATGTTGAAATTTTCACAGATGAAATATTTTTGTTGCCGTTATAACAGTAAATACTTAAAACAGAATAAAATGAATATTTAAAAATTACATTTTTTTTCTTCCTCATTGTTCCATATTGATACCTACATCAAAAAGTAGCCTTAGCCTAGTTGATAAGACGCCTTTCTAATGAACGGGAGATAGCGATTTCGAATCACCATGCGGCATTGTGGTATTTTTTCAATTTGTTATATACCAAGCAAAGACAGGAATAATGATCACAAAAGTGAAATTTATCAGCAAAATAAGCTATTTGTGTATGAAGAGCAGAAAGTAGGTAGTACTTTAGCTGTCGAGACAGAGAGTTACGGCAATCTACCAAAGGACTTTCTTCTCGAAATACACATACAAGATTTTTTCTACGATCACACCAAAAAAAAATTAATTGCCATTGTTTGTACTCAGCAGTTTCCAGATTACAGTTTCGTGTACCTATGTACGTAGGCAACACTTATTACATTAATGTCAGATATTTCTTAGATTTCCCTATTTCTCATTAAATTATTACGGAAAATACTGTTGGATGCTTTAACATAATAGAAAATCAACTAAAATATTTCTTATTCTCTTATAAAACTGTCAAGGGGTTAGTTAGTACATGATTTTATAGCAAATTGGAAAATTATTATAAAACAATAAACCTTTGTAAAATAGATAATTTTGTGTTGAACTAGTTCTTGTTCTTTTACAATAACCCTTACTGCTTTATTTTGTAATTTAAACTTCTCAGACTAGCTTTAATAATATAAAATTGTTATCGAATATCGAATGACGGATACGCATTTGTAGAAAGACAAATTTATTTCAACCACTTGAAATTTATCGAGGAACAGTACAATGTAGGCAACAGACGATGCAAATTCGAAATCACATTTCTTTATTGTAACTGAAAATTGATTTAACAAACTTTTGCCACGCCGGCTGTGATGTACTTGTAGGATATTTCAAAAGCGTCCCTGTTCACCTTTTCATCAAACTCGCTTTGTCGCTGTAACGAGATTAGAAAGTAAGGGCCCTAATGAGAACAGCAGAGTATCGTATCGGAACAATAGTTGCAGCATACGACAATAAACTCTAGTTGTGTGTTGTGTATCTGCACCGGCTAACTAGTCTCTAGTTACTTTTTGTTCACATGTTCACTTCACAAGAAATTGACTTTCAAGATCTAGATTATGGTTGGATGCACTTATACAGACAAAGGACAAAGAATTTTCCTTTCAGTTTTTTTAGGTACATACATTGAAGATGAATGAACTGAACAGTGTAAACTAGAATTTTAAATGCAGTCAAATCATGTTTTGTGTCCAAAGTTGATAATTTTTACAGTCTTAAGGCTCGTCCTCAAGCCAATTGGCAAAGCCGATTCGATGTAGACGCAATCTTTGGCGTGGCAGCCAGCCGTGTGCAAATGAAAACCCAAATTTCAATGTTTATGCATTTCAACTTTTGAGAAGCACTGTATATACATAATGATAAAATAGTAGTTTTCCTACCCAGTGCGGAAAGTTATACTTTTCCGCACGTGTTAGGTACACTATTTTTTCTACTAGCATGCGTAAAAAAACCCATACTTCTTTTTTTCTTTTTTTAAATTTCTTGGGAAATTAAACCACAATATTTTTAAATTCTTTATTTCAACGTTTCGGTAGCGTTCCAGCTACCGTTGTCAAGAAAAAATAAGTAGAAATGAATTTTTATCCCTAACTGACACAACAGAAAAAATTTGACAACTAGACTATCAAAAATAACATTAATATTCATTATTAAATACATCAACAAATTAATTATTTTTATTTGACATTCATTTGTTGATGGAATATACTTACGTTTTTTTTTATTAAAAATTATAGCAGAATTTCAATAAATTTCTTAATTTTTCAGTCATTTGGTAAACTACAACCATATAAATATATATTTTAAATATTCAAATGTCGATATACTCCCCAGAAACTTAACAAATATACTTTCCGCACTAGCGCGGGAAAGTTTTTGGTTTTGGTTTTTTGGTTTAAATTTAAAAAGAAATTCACTATTAGGTTGAATTGTCAAAAAAGTTGACAGGTCATAGGTAGCTTTGTTTGACATTTGGGTCCGGAAAAGTGCCACATCATGTACTTTCCGCATCACTTCTCCAACAGGTATCAAAAGAATAGAGAAAAGGCCTGCTTTGCGTATAAAAATTTGGGTAGAAAAACGTGTTTTGCATAGTGGTTGTAGGAAAAAGCATTTAAATTTACAAATTGAAGTAAATAGGTTAGTAAATTAGAGTAGACAAATATGGAATTATATAAGTGAAGCCTTACAATTTGAACAAATTACTTCCCTCATTTAGAGTACATCTAACTTATACTATTTATTTCTGGTAGTTCAGGGAGTTGAGTTGCACGAACTTACTTAACTTTTGCTCAAAAAGCAAAGCTACGGTAATATATAATTAAATTTTATTTTGGAGTTAATAAATAATAAAACTCAAGTTTTTTTTAATGTGAATTATCTATACTCGTGTATTCTTGAATTTTCTTAGACAAGTAAATAAGTTCGTTCTTTTGTAATGTTCTATTTTCTTTTTCTTAATAAAGACCATAGGTACTGTATTTTTTTCTTCCGAAACAAAATTTTCTAAATTCGATAAAATGAAAATATCGATAAATCATTAAAGAAATATACAGGGTGATGTTTTAGTATTATTTTTTGAAATTTATCGTTAATGTTAAACTTTTAATTTATAGTAAAATTCTATTCATTAATTTTTTAAACTTAGCACTCGTGTGAGGAACAAAGAAATACGCCGTTTTTGATTGTCTATTTGTGTACATCGTAAGATCCTCATCGCAGTTTTGAGAAACCATAAACAGGCTGAATTTTTTTTTCTAGTTTGAATAAATCAGTTAATTAGGTGCAATGTTTCACCATAATATGAGACAAATTGAAATTATCGTTCAAAAGTTATGATCAAAAAAATACTAGTTAATATTCACTCCCCTTATATATTATTAAAATATAGAAGCAGACTCTTTTTAATGGCCATTTGACATTAGCTATAGGGTTCTCCATACGAGATAGGAGTATGTACAGATCTTCATGACACCCTTGTATATATTTTTATTTAATTAACCACTTCAACAATTTTATTGATATCAAATATTTTTCATCACGCTAAACTGGATATATTTGTGAAATTATTCAACCGTTGTAGAAATGAACCGTCTGGAGTTGGTCGACCGGAAGTTGATATTACCGACGTAAAAATCTGCTTAATAAATGAACACACATGTAATTTTCATTAAAATGTTAATACCTATTATATTAAATTTATTGCATTGTTAAAATAATGTAGTTATTCACAAATCTGGATGGCTGTAAATGAAAATTAACGTTATTTACTTAATTACAGTTTCCTATAAAAATTGTCATATTTTATTAAAGCGTGGTATCAATATAGACGACACAGGTAATAGGCTAATAATATTATAACACCTTACATACTTTTGAAAGAACAGAGACCGTTCACTAAGAAGCAAAAACTACCTCTCGGGCTATGTGCCCCGACATACATTGAATTACACTAAATTGAACGGGGTTGGGATATCAACACGATATAACCAACCATTCCTATGCGCAAATACGCCGAATCCTGTCTACAAGTGATGTTGTCCCTGCTAATTACAAACCAGAATAGTAATTCAATGTCTGTCGGGGCACATAGCCCGACAAGTAGTTTTTGCTTTATAGTGAACGTTCTCTGTTCTTTTAAAAGTAATTTTCAAAAACTGGAAGGCGTTATAATACTCGTTATAATAGTATTGAACTATTATTTCCAAGGTTTATGGAAGTTAACGGCTATAATGTAATAGAATCGAGTTTTTATTGATCTGTAACCAATATTATGACTTTTACGACTCATGAAATGGATTTTCATGTGTCTTCTTTATTGGTATTATAGATCAGTTATTATCAGATTAGAGTAGGTGGACTCGAGTCACTTTATTTAATTTATTGGATTGTTGTCCAAATGAATTATAGTTTTTTTTCAATATACTAGTTATATATTTCTATTTTTTGCATTGTTGTTCAGAAGTTTGGCATTATCGAAGTGTCTTTTATGCCACTCATACTTACAAACCTTTTTAAAATTTTTCTCCACGAAGTGAAATGCATTTTGCATCCTTTCGAAAGCAGTTATTCCATTCTCGTGTTGGTACATTCAAAATAGAGTTTTTGAAGGCGTTGACTGCATCTCCTGGACACCTTTGACCACACGTAGTGATTTTTAAGAAAAGTCGATAGGATTGTATGGTGTTCTACTGAACACCATCTTTCGCAATTATACGAAAGGTTGTGGTGGCAAATGTGGATGCAAAAAATTGGATTGAGATGTTCAAAAGTTTGTGGACATTGCCGTGGCCAGTCATGCAAACGCAGAGTCAACAAATGATGATGAAAATGATGAAGATGTTGATGTCAATCTAGAAATGAGTCCACTCGACGTTTTGTCAGCAACTATTACAGATAGAGAAGCTGAAGATATCGACAATGAATAAAAAATTTTATAGAAGGATAGTCCAAAGATTCGAGATATTGTTGCTTTTAAAACTCAATTGTTTTTCGAGCATCGTGGGAGCGTGTTGAAGTTATGCGTGGTCTACAAACATTGAAAAATGCTAGTGTTGCTAGCTGTCGGAGTTGAAAAATAATATACTATTGCCCATAACGACTTTATTACCACCAGCACCCGATGTTCTATTGAACACCATCTTTTGCAATTATACGAAAGGTTGTGGTGGCAAATGTGGACGCAACAAAATTGGAATGAGATGTTCAAAAGTTTGTGGACATTGCCGTGGCCAGTCATGCAAACGCAGGTCGCAGAGTCAACAAATTATGATGAAAATGATGAAGATGTAGATGTCAATCTAGAAATGAGTCCACCCGAGGAT
The DNA here is from genome assembly GCA_910591695.1 of Galerucella pusilla. Lineage (NCBI taxonomy): Eukaryota > Metazoa > Arthropoda > Insecta > Coleoptera > Chrysomelidae > Galerucella > Galerucella pusilla. The sequence continues at coordinate 15,296 of CAJUYI010002544.1, read as the reverse complement.
GGTCCAACGATTCGAAATATTCTTGCTTTTAAAACTCAATTGTTTTTCTAGCTGTGTGGGAGCTTGCATTGTCTTGGTAGGTATTGACTGGCGAATATGTGGTTTCTTCTATCAGGCGATGAGAAACCACCGGCAAAAAATTACATGGAATATTCAGTCCCGAGGCTGATGACAGTTACGCGTTGAAGGTGACAATTACTATTTTTATTACGAAACTAATGTTAATTTTCATGGAGGATCCTTTATATCAGTGAATGTTTTTACATAGTAGATAGGAATCAGCAACTAAACAATGATGAAGACGTTGTCATTTCTAATTTATGAAAATATCACCAATTATAAAAATCAATTTACGTTTATAGCTGCCTTGCAGCAGTCTGTGCAGAAGAAAATGTAAATGATCAATTACAACGCCGCTACCAATAATTTTAATTTATTATGGCTATTGAAGCACTAACTCAAGTTTTTAGATAGGAATATGAAAGTTTATTTATAATGGCTGTGCAGAGATTTCTTATTAATTTTAATTATTATTTCAATTCTTTAATGTAATGTTTTATAAAAAGCGACCATTATAATCAATTTTAGTAATTAAACGAAAAAGTCATCAATCATTTATAGTACGGGTAAATAGGGTCTAAAAATCTACCAAACATCAAATTTTTACGAGATAATCCAATAAAAAAATTGAATTAACTCTTGACACTTCTCAATTAGGTTTATAAAGTTCATTTTGGCAGGAGCAATCGAATTATTATTATTACAATCAATTATGAGCTGAGAACCGAAGTTCTATAAAGCTCATATAACAAAAATGAGATAAAACACAAAAACAAAACAAACAAAAAATTAAAATAAAAATTATCGTGAAAATGATTATATTCGTGCCCGGGAAATAGTGAAAATCACGGAAGTACGGTATTCATGTTTTTCGCAATTATTTCAATATCTATAACCAATAAATGTTGTAAAGCGTAAAATTTTACATCGATATGTAAGCTCACGCGTGAAAACTCATTCAGTATTTCAGATTTTTCCGAACGTTTCCGCTTCAAATGTAACGGTTACAACAGTTTCTGCATTAAATATATATAAAATAAACTTTAAATTTCAACTTAGTTAATCAATCAGCAACTCCACAAAACATTAATCATTGTTGGCAGTAGGAGAAAATACAAATCACTCAAAAACTTATATTTAACGAATTAATTAATCTATAGTTTATTTACGATAAAAAGACGATGACGCTGCAAAACAAAATGTTGTGATGTTTCCAATCTGTAGTTTTTTTCTTTACTTAGCGAAAACTAAAAAAGTCCCAAACTAACATTAAAACATTTAATCATTTACATTTAAATATGTAACAATAATATTAATAATAATGAATACAAATAGCAAATATTACTACTTACTTCTCTTACAGAAGTAAGCGGGAGAAGCGGGCCTTTATTTCGGCATTCTCGTTCAAAATAGCTTAACAAAGATGTTACCATCTCTTGACAATTACTGTTCAGCTGCTTCGGCATTTCATTAACTACACACTGCAGAATTGCCTAAATGATTAGTTATGAAAATAATATTTTTTTAATCCTAGAAACAATGAATTTAAAAGCACCAAAAAAACTTGTAAGTATTAGACGACGATCGGATGTCAATAAACGTTAAAACAAACTGGAGAATTTTATTAGTTGATCTGACAATGTCTTGAATTTTTGCCAACCAGTTAGCTGTTGCTGTTGCCCTGGCTGTTGAGGATAAATTGTATTTACGGTTGGTAAATTAATATTTATTCTGATAAGCAGGAAAGTAACTAAAAATGACATCATCGTCTTTTTATCGTAAAAATCCTAGTCTCCATGATCAACAGTATGCATGCACCCGCGTTGAAGATACTGTTGCATTGGCGAGAAAATGATTAATTGGTGTTTTTTTATCGGTGATCATGGTCTACAGGGTTCCATTCCTCCTTCTGGAATCATCACACATTCAGAAAACCTTTGTTATTCTTATTCTTATGGATTGTATTTTTATGTAGGGAAAGTGAAGACTCATGTGTAAATTAAAGTAATTCAATTTTCATTCTGCATCTTAATTTACCAAAACTCTATTCGTCTAAACTAGAGTTATCTTTGGGAAAAAGTTCCTGTACTTTGGAACAGTAGTCGATGTACATGTTAAAATTAAATAGACACAGCGTCGCCTTTGCATTTTAATACCTGTGGTCGACGAAAAACAAACAAATAGTGGTAAAGAAAAAAACTGAGATAGCAAAATTTTCTACAATTTTCAAATATATTGTTTCATAGTTAGTAGTAGTTCTAGAAACACCCAGATTATTACAATCAAACTGATAGTTGTAATTGAATTCAGTTGGCTGGTATTTTTTAATAAGCACTCCAAGCTTTATAAGCTTTATAACGAGGTTGTAAATGAAGATCTGACAACAAAAACCGTATAACATATTACTTTAAAGTATGAATAAGTAATTAAAAGGTGTGTTCGCTTATAAATTAATAAATTTACTTTGAACATTAATTAGTGGTGTAGCAAAGTCGAATAAAATTATGTAAATTCAAGTACAGTGCTGCTTCTGAAATCACTTTTCTATTCATATATGGTTATTCAAGAATTGATTAAAGGAAATATTTGCTCTACGACACGTTATGACTTCGGCAATAGTTCAGCTAAATATACAAACGTGACTCTTTGCAAAGCACACTCCCTAGCATTTATTATTGTACAACGTTGGTATAGTTTGTCTCAAAGTATATAGTCTTCACTTTTGCCAGCAATAATAAAATTAATGGGTCATCTATCTGTATCTGTAAAGTAGGGAGGGTGAGTGTAGGCTCAAAGCACCTAAGCCACATGTGACCCATTGTACATCCTCCCGAGGAGTTGTCCTCCTAGGTCATCGTCCATCCTGTCCTTCCCAGGAAGGTGAACAGGTCACTAGGAGACATCTCCTTTATATCGGCAGGTGTAGGCCAAGACTCACTGAACATACACTCTTTTATTGACGAAAGCTCCGGACACTCGCATAAGACATGCCTGACAGTTTCATCTTCCTGTTCACACATCCTGCATAGAGGTGTGTCCACTAGCCCCATAATATGGAGGTGTTTCCTTAGTTGACAGTGGCCAGTCAGAAATCCTACCGTTAAAAGTAGATTTTTCCTGGTCATCGCCAAATATTTATTGGTGCGAGCTTCCCATGGTCGCCCAGGGTGATCCTAACAAAACTGCATCCTTTGATTCGATCCCATCTCTTAATGGATTGAGCATGGGTGTAACGTTTGGCTAGTTCCGCAATTGTCTAAGTCGTTAGGCCGTAGGTGTCAATGGGTCCTAAAATTTTAAGTCCAGCCGCTTCCCTGGCAATGCGATTACCTTTACTCCTGTCGTGCCCTTTAACCCACCTCAGGGTAATATTGTTATTTGCCGAGGCGTTAACTAAATCTTGGTGATAATCTAGTACTATCCCCGATATAACACGTTGTCTGTTCAAGGCTAACAGGGCTTGTGTACTGTCAGTGAATAGTGTTATTTTTTTCCAGAAATTTCTTTTTTGATTAGTTCTTTTGTGGCAATTGATATACCACGCTGGTATTGTTTCCCATTCCTCACTTAATTAGTGCTCTCGAGTAAACTCCACATCCTGAGCCTTTCATTTTCGAACCATCTGTATATATGCGTATTGAATTTGCAGCATCTGGCTCTGTGTTCTGTTTTATTTGTATTTTGTATAATTTATTAAACACAAACCTGGCTTCAATTGCATCATTGGCTGCCTGCAGCAGAGGTAGCTCAGTAAGCGCCTCTTGCCATAGGTTTAGCATCAATTGACCCACTCCTACTTCGGGATTTACACCAGCCGTGCGCAATCGTACCATGTCCATTAGTGCAACCTCCTTGACGTACAGGTGTACAGGTCCAGAGGGGTCAGACCAGTAATTAATTCCATTGCTGCGGTTGGTGTTGTTCTCATGGCTCCTGTGATGTTTAAACTAATGGGCCAATTGCAATAAATAATATGGCCAATAGCTGCAGTAGAAGAAATCGAATTAACAAATATCTATATTTTTGTATTCTTATCTTACAATATGTTTTATAAGATTATTTTGAAACCAGTTTTCACAAAGTTCTGCAGTTTTATTTTCATAATAATCCAAGCCAGCATATGGAACAAATCCGATTTCCGATAGTTATTCGCTGCCCTTTGTTTAAAAGTGCTTTTATCTTACAGCTTTTACTGGAATCAACCTATCTTTTGGATACTGTATCTTGTGTATCAAACCATGCTCCATCAAGGTAGACTATAGATCTGTTTTCGGCTCGGTACTTCTTAATGTCCTGAAGAAAACTGAATCTCCAAATGCACAATCTTTGCGGTTCGATTACCGCTTGTTTTTTGTCAATTTTACGATACGTGAATTCCATTTTACCAATAACTCTATGGAGGGTGGCCAGGCTAATATTTATATTGGTGTCATCTTCTTCTAGCTTCCTTTTTAGATTTTTTTTTTCATTATACATATAATGCGCATCAATCCCTAGGATTATTAGCGCTCAACAAAAATTACAGATTAACATTATTTACAGAGGTAAGTGAGACATGGTATTAACCTAAATCAAATTACATTATTTCTGGATTTACTGAAATATTAAACTATAAAAGTAGCTCGTCAAATTTTATTTATTATTTGAATGGATTTCAAAAAGTCCATTAGCTGAGGCACATCACAGTTTTCACCAAGTGCCTCTCCTATTTGATCGGGGATGTTATGGATTTGCCTCTGTAGCCGGAACTTTTCGCATTCCAATAGCACGTGACTTACTGTCAGAGGCTGATTGCTGCTGTCGCACACTGGAGCCGGGGAGTGGGACGTAAGATAGTCATGGGAGAATCTTGTATGTCCAATTCTGAGGCGCGATAAGATCGATTGCTCTCTTCTTCTCATCGGGAATGATCTCCAGGGGCTCACGTATTTCTTTATTCTGCGGAGCTTAGAGTTTGATTCAGTCCAACGGTCTTGCCAGTATTTATAGACTGAATGTTTAACGAAGTTTTTTGCATCCAAAACAGAAACCTTTGAGACTGTGAGAGAATTGAGGTCCTGGATTGATTCCCTTGCTTCTGTGTCTGCCTGTTCGTTCCCGGGATTTCCAACGTGAGAGGGTACCCATATGAATTTAACAGATTTTTGGGCCTCTTGTAGCTGGAAAAGTTAGTTTTTAACTATTTGTACCAAGGAGTTTGAGGGATACATGTGCTGGATACTATCGATGGAGCTTAGGGAGTCAGTAATTATTAAAAACTGCTGGGAATCCACATTACTCGCAAAAAGCAACGCTTGATAAATTGCATATAATTCACCAGTGAAGACGCTCGCAATTGGAGGTAGTTTGATTTTGATGGACTCGGTAGGTGCAATAACGGATGCACCTACTCCATTTTCCGTCTTGGAAGCGTCTGTATACAGTGGGATATATTGGAATAGTTGGGAGATTTTTTCATAAAATGCGTTTTTTATTACTCTTGTATTTGTTTCTTTTTTGTCGAGTTTCAGTAGAGACGTGTCACAGTTTGGGTAACCTAACCTAACCTTTTTAGATTGTCTGTCCAAAGTAGGAACAATCTGGCTTTCATATAAAGGAAATATATATTTTTCTTCTTATTATATCCTGCTGGCCAAAGTCCAAACTATGATATTGAAAATCACTACGTTTTTTTCTTCCACTTAATTTTTCACTGTTAATAACATCCCTTATAGAGGATATTAGTGTCTTTGTAAATAAGCAGGTATCTTTTAATGCTTTTTGTTTAATGAATCCTCTACTTACAATACAATCATACACATTTTTCACAATTTGCTTTGCATCTAATGACAAGTGTTTTAAACGCAACATTGCAAAAAAAATTAATGATAACTTATCATACTCGTATAGAGTGCTCTTTGAAATCGCACGCTAAAACGGAATATTTAATACTGCCAAATGAATTCAATGCAGCCATCATACACCCGATACAAAACTCATTGGCCCTCCCTTGCCTTGTCATTCGACTGTTGATTGGTATCATATCAGGTAAAATTCTTTTAAGAAGGTCGTAAATGGTGAAACCTAAGACGATATACTTTGAGACAAACTATATAGCATTTGTAAAGGGTAAATAAGTACCGTAAATCAAATAAATCGTAGATCGTTAAAAGAATTTTTAAATACCCGATTACAATTTCTCTCTAACCTTTTGTAACGAAATACAGGCTGATATAAAGAATGAATGGAAAACACATTACATTGCATGTTTTATAGCAATAAAAAGTTAAAAATGGAGTGTTTTTTTTATTTTCGGTTATTTAACGTCGTTTGATTTTATTTAGAAAATTCAGTAAAGAATTCATACAAAAGTTGAAAAACAGATTATGGTTCAGTAAAAGTTTACGAACCCCTAGTACCACGCCACTGGTGAATCATAATTTGAGAAAATGAATACTGTTGATGTGTTTTGAAGAGTATAACCACGTATCTTACAAACTAATAAGATTAGAGAAAAATTGTTTTTAGGTATTTTGAATTTTCTAACGATCTACCAATCCTTTAATTTTTCTATAAGACACCCTGTAAATCCTATCGTGAAAACGTGAAATTACTTGAACTTGACATTTCTTTGGCTAAAACCAAAATCATTATTGTCTATTATCCCCCTTCCAGTTAGTACAGTTTTTGTATCGTCCTAAGAATGATACCTGCATGATCAGTTTTAACGCGAAAAGAATTCATACACAATCTTTGATTCTCTCTTTTTTTTAGTTTTGATTTCTTCCAATATTACATTGGACCTGCTGATTACCGCAAAAGTGTTCCGGTCCCCAAATGAATATTTCAAATAATTTCATAAATTCTCTCAAAAGCTACCTTCACATTAAAGAAAAATATTCTATTCGGTATGTATTACAGTGATCCAGAATCCTAGAGCACAGCACCTGGGAGATTACTGGATAGAAGAGGAACATTTGCCTAAGTTGAAGCCTGCAGACATCCTAAAATTCCTCCGGGAAATAGGACTAAAGGAACTACTAGTTTCTGAGACTCTCCTCAGAAACTGAGTAGAAGTAAGGGGGCACAATAGACCTTTTAGGTCTCAGTGAATGTCACCCCAAAAATCACACATACATACATACATACATATTACAGTGATTATAATAAAACCTGTCCAATACATGCAACTGAATTACTTGACATGTTGAAAGGTTGAAAGTTTTTTTTTTCTCAAGAGCTCTCTAGACGACATCTGTATTCATTAACATCAAGCCCATTAATTTTAATAACATCATTGACTAGACGTGTTATACATGTCTTGAGAACACACTTAACTAGGGCTGTGTATTTAATTTGACGATCGGTGTGAGTTGGGTTTTTAAATCAAAGTTTGTTGAAGTCAGACACCAATTTAAAAGCCAATTTGTTTGATTTACATAAGGGGGAAGTTGGCTATCACTTTTATTATGGTGGCAACAATTATTGTACAAGGTAGCACTCAAAAGAAAAATACAATGGAAAACAAGTTTCTGTAACATTACAAAAAGTTATATTTGAACGGTGCCCAAAAAAACCCATTACGACAAAATGGATACATAGTTTCAAACCATTTGTCGACCTCTGTCCAAAAAGTTGAAATTAAATAGTTTTTTATGTACCATGTTAAAAATCTGTCTATACAGGGTGCGGCAGATAAACGGTCAATTAGAAATATCTAGAGAACTAAAGGTATCTGAATCATGAAAGTTGGCATGAAGGGGTTTTGAATAATAAGCTATTCAATGAAAATATTACCGTCACCATTCTACTTCCGGTTATACCGGAAGTCGCACATAACTTTGTAATTTTTAATGGAAGACCCTGTATATTCTTAAATTTTAGGAATATTTACGTTATTCTGAACATTTTTTGTCAATACTTCCCTATACCTATCTTGAACCGTTTTTGAGTTGTAATGTTTTTTATATGAAAATGACACTTTTTTACCATGTATATAAAATTCAATATCCTCTAATGTAATTTGAATAAAAGTTTAAGATTCTTAGGAACTATTCACCACATACCGCTTCATCGTTTACACTGTGAAGTTACCTTTTTTATTATACAGGGTGCTGTCAAAATTGGAATAAAAACGGAATCCACAATCTTCGCGTAATTCCTTTTTTTCAAATGGGACACCCTGTATGTGATTATTTATTTTAGAAGAATACGTTGTCTACTATCGATATGTATTACTATTTCCTATACCTATCTCCAGCATTAATTTATCAAGTCGCCTATGGAATATTCTGACAAATGACAGTTATTGTTAATGTTCAATAGTCACCTTGTTGTATGCCGTTGTGTGAAAGGTATAATAATAGTTTGCCTTCAATTTTCTTAACAAAATAATAATGGCACATTTAGGATATATAATTGATGATTTTTTAAATTTAATTATGATTCACGGTGAATATAACAGAATGGTATCCAGAACTTGCCGTGTGTTTGCTGAGAGATATCCTGAAAAGCCTCGACCAAATCATAAAACTGTAAAACGTTTGCTACACAACTGTTCCCAGTTTGGCCAGTTTAAAAGTAAAAGAAATAAGCCGAAGACCCATGTCGATAATGAGGATTTACAAATAGACATCCTGGGATATTTTGCAGCTCATCCAAATTCATCCTTAAATGAGTCTATTTGTAAATGTTTGGAAGTTGATGGGCAACACTTTGAACATTTGTTGAATTAACAAGCTAGTACCTTATTATCTTTGATAGTATCTGTATAATTGTTCAATTGCTCAACCGAGTGTTCAACTCAATAAATTAATACCACATAGCCTATAGGAAAATTAATTTTTTGTGACAAAAATGTATAAAGCTGATCTATTTGAAAACTGCAGGAGATAGGTATAGGGAATAGTAATACATATCGATAGTGGACAACGTATTCTCCTAAAATTAATAATCACATACAGGGTGTTCCATTTGAAAAAAAGGAATAACGCGAAGATTGTGGATTCCGTTTTTATTCCAATTTTGACAGCACCCTGTATAATAAAAAAGGTAACTTCACAGTGTAAACGATAAAGTGGTATGTGGTAAATAGTTCCTAAGAAATTTATACCTTCATTCAAATTACATTAGAGGATATTTAATTTTATGTACATGGTTAAAAAGTGTCATTTTCATATAAAAAACATTACTACTCAAAAACGGTTCAAGGTGTATAGGGAAATATTGACAAAAAATGTTCAGAATAACGTAAATATTCCTAAAATTTAAAAATATACAGGGTCTTCCATTAAAAATTACAAAGTTATGTGCGACCTCCTGTATAACCGGAAGTAGAATGGTGACGGCGATATTTTCATTGAATAGCTTATTACTTAAAACCCCTTCATGCCAATTTCCATATTTCAGATACCTTTAGTTTTCGAGATATCTCTAATTGACCGTTTATCTGCCGCACCCTGTATAGTCGAGCAGGCTGTTTTCATAAAGTTATATGGAGAAGTATCGTTTATTACACGATCATAAATGCTTTTGCACAACTTTCCGTGTTCAAAAGTGTTAAAAATCTGTCTATTATAGTCGAGCAAGCTGTTTTCATAAAGTTTTATTGAGAAGTATCGTTCATTACACGATCATAAATGGTTTTGCACAACTTTCCGTGCTCAAAACACTTCGCGCTCTTGGGAAAAGCCTATTTTCTGGAATATTTATGAAATATTACTAATTACTAATTAATTTCTTCCACTACTAGCTGTGAAGTTGACAATTATTGCTTCTGAGAAGTTGAATTTCTTTATTAGTGGTTAATAATTTTCCATTATTAACCTAGGTCAATAATGGACAAATTCAAATATTTTGAGAATTCAGGGAAAGTAGTTCAACAAAAACTTGTGCAGCATAATTTTGTATACCCAGGAGATTGTATTTGCTGCTTGAAATCATCTATCAAGATAAAATTATTTGAGTAAAAATGCAATTAGTTTAATATTCGCGCTCAACAAAAAATGACATAATAGCTGTATTCTTTTTACCAGTCGAATGTCTCACTGGTAAGAATAATTAAGACAAAGTGAGCTGAGATGAAGTAAGATAAATTGAGGCAAATTTATATTTAAAAAGAATGCATGACAGTCACAGATCACAATTATAACGCAACCTCTAATGTTTATACCTCGGATTATACCACAAAAATTTAGTTTATACAACATGCAATGGTTCCTGCCATAAATGCCACTTCTTAAAGCAATTCTTAATTGAAAAAACATTGACAGGGGGGAAGAAATTTTCTTAATTAGTCTCACTTTGTACTCAACTCGAGCTATATTGAAAGAACATATACTTTTTCCCAATTTACTGAGACTAATTGAGTGACTCAGTTGATCTCAGGTGAACGTGGTAAAAAGAATACAATATATATATCGAAATATATCGAAAACTGACAGTGTACTTGTCAGTCAAGTTCAGGTGACGTAGTAAGCGCTTCTCGTTGTGCGTTTGTGAATTATTTTTAATTTATGTCTTAAATTTTGCTAGTAGTGGGAAAAATTGTATATACACAATGGTGTTGAAGACATTTATAAACCTTATTACGCTCGGGATAAAGCCCCTCGCGAAATAATCTTGGTGCTCGGTCAATAGTAATAGTCTTCACCACCTTGGTGTATAATATACTATTAGTAATGACAGATACTATAAACAAGGACTGAGACCTAATAAATTAAATGCATAATTTTTAAGCAGACTGACACAATTTTAATTATTTTTTTTAAACCAAACCTACATACACGTGGACAATCTATAAATGATATTATTCTTCTTTTGTGGGAGAATGTTAGTTGCTTCAAGCCTACAGAAATCTAAGCATTTTATAATGGCTTTAGTAAAGTCTTGTGTAGTAGCATTACCACCCATGTCCTGAGTAAGAATATCTCCTTCTCTTAATACTCGAAGCAAAGCATCCTCTATGACATCGGCATATTCTATCAACTTTATATGCTTCAATAATTTAATAGCAGATAGAATCATAGCCGTCGGATTGCCAATACTTATCCCTTTTTCTTTTTTATATATATGCTTTGATCCTGGTTCGAAAACTGCGCATCTGGGAGAGTAGGAGCATCCTGGAACAACTCCTGCACCTCCTACAACCCCAACTCCTATGTTTTCTATTACGGAGCCGTAAAGATTAGGTGTTAAAATAACGTCGAATTCTTGAGGGTTTTTTGTTAATTGAAAAGCGCAGCTTCCTATTGACAGATCAGTGAACTCAATTTTGGGATAAAGTGTGGCCACTTTTCTACAACTATCTAAAAACAATCCGTCTGTTATTCTGAATATGTTAGCTTTATGTACAGCTACTAATTTTTTTCTATAATTTGAGGTTGCGAAGTCAAAAGCGAACTTTGCTATTCTCTCTGATTTCTTTTTTGTTATTATCTTCAATGATTCTACCACTCCTTTAACGGTTTCATGTTCTAAAGTTTCTTTATAAGATCCTTCAGTCTGATCTCTAATGATAAAAAAATTTGTGTTAGTTTGTTTACATGGAACTCCTTTTAGTGATTGTATATGAACTACGTTGGCATATAGGTCTAAAGCGTCTCTTAATCGCATGTTCCAATTGTGAGGATTCCCATCCGGGCTTCTGTTTGGTACCTCTACAACCCCTTGTAAACATATCCTATTTTTTTTTATTGATTTTATCACGTTTTCTAAGGATTCGCTTTGTTCTGGATGTAGTTCGGAAAAAATATGCTTTTCGAATTCAACTGGAACTTTGGCAGCTTTAAATATAGATTTGACTGATCTACACAATTCTGGTCCGATTCCGTCTCCGGGTATGAGTGTACACTTAATTTTATCTGTTGCTGTTCCATAATTTCTCATTCTTAGAAAAGCACTTGATTGATTTACTAACAATGTTTTATAATCGGCAAATTTAACATGAAACATTTCTAATTTCAAACCATTTTACATAAAATATGACAGTGTCATCCAATCCAGCGACCTGTCAAATTAAAATCAATGTGGTGCATAGATAAATAAAGAAAAAAAATGGGGCGTCCCAGGGCAAACAAACACTTTGGTCTTTTGATATACACAAGAATGTTTATTTTGAATGAATGTTACTTTATATGGCTTATAAACAATAAAAAGGTTAGTTTTATACAACTTTTGAGTTGCATAGGTAGATTTCGGAATGGGAATCACAAAACAGTCTAACCTATAGAAGTGAAAGTCCAATAGGATTACCTAGAATGAAAAAATGAGGTGTCAAACCCATCCACCTGCAGCGCTAGTTGCAATTGAGTTGTCGAAATAGGCAAGGCAGCTGAGACCGAAAAACAGACTAAGGAAAGAAGAATTTCAGCGATCGCAGTGGATGGGTTCAGAACTATTTCATAGTGCTTTTTTTTAATGGAAGTTTGTTTTCTGAATGAGTAATGCCCGATTTCACTAACCATTTCCTAGTCAGGTAATACCTAAAACGAATTTAGGATATCCTAAATGCAATTTACATTTTACCAAGCGCTAAGTAATGCCTAAGAGTGATAAAATACGTATTTCCCATCACTTTTTGATCAATCCTGAAAGGATTGTAGGAACAGCTTTGCGAGTGAGGCCCTTTTTGGTCCCAATAACAATATATTGTGGTTCAAAATATCTGTTGCAAACTTTGTAGGATTTATAAATCTGTTCAGCGCTTAATTCCTTTAGTTAGGGATTGCGAATAAAGGCAACCCATTCATTCAACAACAAAGGGTCATGTTTGGGAATCCTATGTCGTTTTGATGTAATGTCTGTACTCCCAGGAACGCAACACTTCTCACCAACCATTATAAATATTATGAATTATCACACTTGATAAGACTTACAGTACCTAATTAAAACACAAATAACAGCAGCAAATCGCAAAAGGGAACAATCTATAAAAAGTCAATGGTTTCAACCATGTGACAACAACTAAATGACAGCTTTGATGAGTTTTAAAATCTTTTTTGTACAACTGTCATTAAAAGTGACACTTTTATGATATGAGTGTTAAAAGTGAGGTTTTATTTTGTGAGTGAAAACGTTTGTGAAATGAGCGGAGCGAATTGAACAATTTCACGAACAAAATAAAATCACTTTTAACACAAATACCATACAATGTTTTTTGTACAACTTCCCTATTTTGATAATGAAACGAGCGAATTTGCAATGACAATAAATTCAAAATGACTTTTAGTATTCAAATAATCAAAAGATTGTTGTGAATGGCAGACGTTTACATAGCAGCGTGCTAAAAATATTTTTAACACTAGTGTTAAAAGTATTTTTAACACGCTGCTATGTAAACAATCGTTTTTAACATTGTTTGCTATCATTAAAAGTGTCACTTTTAATGACAGTTGTACAAAAATAACTATTCTTCCTTTCGTGCTAAAGGTCTTAGCTGCCAGGCTTGTTTCGACAACTCAATTGCAACTAGCGCTTCAGGTGGATGGGTTTGAAACTTCATTTTTGTATTCAAGGTCATCCTATAAACTTCCACTTCTATAGGTTAGACTGTTTTGTGATGGGAATATCATGAATTGAATTAGTGTAAGTTATTTGAGGCCATTTGTTTAAGTGTACTCAACTAACCTCAACTAAGTAGAGCTTAAAGTGATTGGTAACAATTGGTCTTTCGACTTCATATACCATTATTGTCATAATTTGTTTGGTTTGTGTATGTACTATGTACGAGATATTTAAAGATTGAATATATACAAAATAAAATATGTAAGTATAAAAAATGTAAAATATATAAGTATAAAAAATGTAAAATATTTCAAGTAACATGGTATAACACAATATGAAAAGACAAAAAATACATCAGAGTATATAACTGTCACCGGATAAAACTCAAGAATTGAAAGAATTTGGAATAGCGGTAAAAGTTATGTAGTTTGAGATGATTATGACTAGAGGTGAGCTCTGTATGATAATCGCAAAGATAATCAACATATATATATATATATATATATTTGATTTTATTACCTGTCATCAGGAAACTCCAGACGATCTTCTATTAAACTTGAAATAAACATAACAGCTTTTTTGTAAAATCCAAATGGCTTAAAAAAAGTTAAATTGTCCATCGAGTGAAATTAATTTGGCCGAACAAATATTCGTCTCGGAAAACCATATTTTATTCCATTATTTTTAACACATCTGAAATATCCATTTTCTTATAGCAACACAACGAACCACCAGTCAACAAGCAACTTTTAGGTTAACATAATTTAGGTTTGGTTAGGTTGTAATTGACGGCTCAGGTTAAGAGAGGTTTAAATTGAGTTTGACATATGGTGCAACAAAAATATCAACTTCAAGTGACCCTTAACCGTAAGCTTCACTTAAAATAGTCGATGCAATAGACAGTTATTTAAGAGCCCGACAGGTGTCGATACTATTGACGTCAAGTTCAAGTTACCCTACCCTAGCAACCATGCATTTCTTATTGAAATGTCAAATGGTGTCTCTTCTACATACTGAAAAGGTGATGACAAAAGCGCGTCCATACTATGGGATTTGTCACTGGCAAAGACAGCGACTGTATGAATGCGTAAGTACAAATGTTTGCTTTATTTACAGTTTTCTGTAACAATTATCTTTGTTGGCATTCATTTCATTCAATTGCACAATGTTCACAAAAGAGGATTAAATTAATCAAATTAATAACTTTCTCGTTCATAATCTCCATTTGAAAGCCCGTGCTAACTTACAGACAGTCTGAATCTCATCTGAAGCCGCGAGAGGCCAGTGGTTGGCACGCCCCCACTCTCCGTTCTCATTGGCTTCCTTTGAATCGGCTTTGTCATTTGGCAAACAGCAGCATAGTGTGGACGCGACTTAAGGAAGAGAGCGCTACACCACAGAATACGCCAGCTAAACAAGAAACTAAAGCCGGCTTAAATCCCTTGATGTTTTGGGGGCAAAATTTCGTGACCTTCAAACTGACGTTGACAGATAACGGATCAAGCTACACTGAGAAAATTGTTCAAAAAATGTAAATTAAATGTTAACTACACGCAAAAAAGTGAAACCAAAGACTCTCAAATAATAATTGTTTATTTTTATGACTTGTTTTGATAAAGTTTTAATTGTTAAACTCAATTTATGAATTGTTAAAGTTAATTTAACAGCTTAATAAATATTGTGAAAAATATATAAATATAATCTTCAGCTTCTGTTTTTGGAGTACCACACATTAATAAAAATAATGAGCTATT